>CM067370.1:147613790-147728790 GCA_034401795.1 Chaetoderma sp. LZ-2023a
ATAGTCTTGGTGCGGTGGTCCAGTGGAAAGATGCCTGGTTGCTGATGCTATGTGGAGTTGCAGAATGGCGGTTCGATCCCCCGACCGGGAGATAGTGATCAACAAATTAAACTAATGGGTGCATCACTGTCGGCTAAGTTAGCACATGGAAATTGAAGCCGCACGTTGCCAGTGCGTCAATAAAATAAAAATACATATACTGCCAGAGCCGTGCTGGAGTCAGAGTACAATAGGCGTAAAAGCCTAGGATTGAATTGTGGCGGGTGCATCCACAAATAGTCCCATATGAATCGTCAGTGTGTCAGTATATCAGACATGTGAAAACTGGCCGGCCAATCCTTGACTTTATAGTCTTGGTGCGGTGGTCCAGTGGAAAGAGCCTGGTTGCTGATGCTATGCGGAGTTGCAGAATGGCGGTTCGATCCTCCGACCGGGAGATGGTGATCAACAAATTAAACTAATGGGTGCATCACTGTCGGCTAAGTTAGCACATGGAAATTGAAGTCGCACGTTGCCAGTGCGTCAATAAAATAAAAATACATACAGAACTACTGCTACTGCTGCTGCTGCTACTACTGTATTGCTGCTGCCGTTACTGCTGCTTCTGCTGCTGCTGCTGCTGCTGCTGCTGCTGCTGCTGCTGCTGCTGCTGCTACTACTACTACTACTACTACTACTACTACTACTACTACTACTACTACTACTACTACTACTACTCATTCTCATTCCTTGACAATCAATGCCATATCCCTGATCCACTCTATCATTTGATGTATTCATTGCTCGTTACGTTATATTGTCTAACATAAATTGGAACATGGAAGACACCTGCGTCTGCATAATAATCTAAGCAAGTGATTTTTTTTAACATAATTACGCTATAATGACCTAACCAAGTGATTTTGAACACAATTATGTTATAATAACCTAAGCAAGTGATCTTTAACACAATTACGTTATAATAACCTAAGCAAATGATCTTTAACGTTTTGGAATTTGTCGATGGAATGCCTCTAATTAAGAGATGAAACGAACATATTAACTTTGCTATTTCTCATCACATGCGCAGGAGTCAGCTTCTGGATACGTGCCGCTGTCAGTCACTAACAACATATCATTAACAGACAGTGTCTTGGCACCGGCGTTACCAGCTTTCGATCTCCGGCGCACAAGTTCAGCCTTCTCTAAACGTGTACGCTATATGACTAAGGGATGTAACACTGTCATCAGAGAAATAAAAAACAGAAAGAAGATCAAACTAAACAGGTGTGATCCAGCGACTGAAGTCCACTTTGCCGGTGGCTACATTAAATAAAGCTTTTAGAGTGAACATACGAGGGAGAAAATATCGGGATGGTCAGTCGGGATTATCACCAATAGTGTATTATAATGTCAGAATTCGAGGCTGTATTAGTATATCCAACAGATGACAGCTGGTTCCCGGTCACCAGTATAAAGCCTCTCTGATTGAATATGCTAGCCAAAATCTCAATTCGAAAGTTTGATCCTCACTTTTCGATTTCAGATCATCATTGATTTGGATAGATTTCGTTCCTTCCACAATGATGTACTGATTACATTTTAATCCGGTCAGATATAAGCCGATAGAGTTGTCGTACGGAAATAAATTTTCTAGATGGCATGTGCTTGCAGGAGGGAGAATTGGATTTCAGATAAATACTCTCCGAATATCTAGGCCAGTGCCGCTAAACAATTTGAAAGCAATCTATACCAGACCATTATCGATGTATTTAGCACACTGTTTCTGCATACAAAAGTACGCAATTACTCAAAACGTATTGCGAAGTTGTTGCTCTTTGTGATGTGTCATGTGGCAGTATGATATTCATGGGCCAGCATGATCTGTCATGTGCCATCAACATTCCCCAGAATCCCTAACAGGAATAACTTATGCATGCGGGAGACACACATTTCTCTTGTAAAACGCGTCGCTGTGCCATTGTCACATTCTTGACACATGTATTCGTATTCAGTGCAGAAAAGGGTGTAGTCCTTAATTGAGAATCCAAAATTCCAATATCTGGTGCATTTGCACTATCATCTGTAATATTTGGTATAGCCTCTCTCATAGTTGAGATGCTAACATGACCAAGTTTGGCTTCGGACATTGGAATTCAGCTTTCCAGTTTATCCATCCATCATATGACGTCATAATCAACTAAGTGGCATGTAGGCTGACGTCATAATCATGACGTCATGAATGATTCCAAATAGTCCGTCTTTAACGTTTAATAATCCGACACGTTGTACGAATTTTATGTTTTTGCTATTTAATAAACATGCTGTTGAATATTTTGAAACTAATTTGACTGTCAAATTAGTTTCAAAATATTCACGAGCTTACATGCATAGTTTTCTGGAAATTGATTGTCTGGGAGTTCAGAGATCGATCGATCTCAACACGAGCGTGGTGTGGGTGGAGCTTAGATAGAGATGAGCGCGGCATAGCTAAAACTGGAAAGGTCCATTATCTATCCATTCTTCTAATATATCAAGTAACATCTTCCTGAATCCGTGTACCATGGGGATCTGTATAAGCTCCACAGTGTGTGACATCTTCCTGAATCCGTGTACCATGGGGATCTGTATAAGCTCCACAGCATGTGACATCTTCCTGAATCCGTGTACCATGGGGATCTGTATAAGCTCCACAGCATGTGCCATCTTCCTGAATCCGTGTACCATGAGGATCTGTATAAACTCCATAGCATGTGCCATCTTCCTGAATCCGTGTACCATGGAGATCTGTATAAGCTCCACAGCATGTGCCATCTTCCTGAATCCGTGTACCATGGGGATCTGTATAAGCTCCACATCATGTGCCATCTTCCTGAATCCGTGTACCATGAGGATCTGTATAAGCTCCACAGCATGTGCCATCTTCCTGAATCCGTGTACCATGGGGATCTGTATAAGCTCCACATCATGTGACATCTGCCTGTATCCTTGTACCATGGAGATCTGTATAAGCTCCATAGCATGTGACATCTTCCTGAATGCGTGTACCATGGGGATCTGTATAAGTGAAATTAAAACTTATTTGATGCACAATCTACCGTTTTCTGACAGCTACACAGTACTACTTGAAAACGGTAGATTTCAGACTGAGGCGTTTGTACTTCCATGCTTAGGCTTACGTGTATCTGTTGTTCACAGTTTCCATATCACATGGCCAGCTAGTATTCTCCCAAATGGATATTGATTAGCCACGTTGCACAGATATGTACCCATTTAGAAAATGTATCTGGTCATCAGTTGTGAAATTTCCTCATGCACATAGTACACAGGCACATACTGTGATTAATTCACCTTTTGAGATGAGAATGATCGCACAAATTCTTGTCCACCATCCTATCTTCTGTTCCGGATGCGCCACTCGCAAGTGTTTGGGTTGTTTGGTGGCAAACTCAAGATATATAAAAACATACATATCTGAGACCCCCCCCCCACCCCACCACCCCACCCCACACTTTAACCAAGAAAAACGTGTATTCAATAATTATCGTAATAACAATAAACTCAACGTTAAGTGATGGAGAATTTGAGCATACGTATAGGTTACCAGTTAACAGGGAAATATTTCTTCGGTGATATCGACAGATGTCATGATGATGGAGAGGACAACTTCCCCCAAAATAGTCTACGTCTATTGGCTGGGTAACCATCAACCATGGGATAACGTGCACCTTCCACGCAATGCAGAAGAATGTCTCTCGTACCTTAACATATACAACGCTGATGCGATTATATGGGCATCCCTATAGTAAATCCATGATGTTTAAGAACAGGGTTCCCACAGGTTTTTGAAAATTGAATTCAAGGTTTTTCACGGATTTTTAAGGTCAGCAAAAACAATTTTCAAGGACTTTTTTAAGGTACAGCCTCCTTTGCATGCCTTTCTAGTCGGCCGTTCCTCCCAATGATTCTTTATTATCACATTTTAATCCTAACATTTAAGAAACAGGAGATTATACTAAATTCCGAATTACAAATCCTGTGATTAAAATACGTATTATATAAATTTAAATATTTTCACTTGGTCTGCCATAGCTAGGGAATTTGGACAAGGACAAATTCAAGGGGTTTTCAGGGTAATTTTCAATTCTGGTAAAATTCAAGGACTTTCAGGGCCTTGAAAATGCAATATATTTTTTTAAGGATTTTCAAGGAATTTCAAGGTTGTGGGAACCCTGAAGAAGTTAATAACTGTGCATAAATCACTCATATTTAGAATAAGTGTTTGAAATGCAACGGTATGTGTCCATTTTACCCCGTCTGCTTTCGCGTGTAGTTATTAATCAAACGCACGCAAGATGTACGGTAACTGTAGTTCCTGTCTGATTTCACTGATTGGTTCAGTAGTTCTGACCGCAACCAGATAGCTTACTGTATCAATGCCCATGAAAATAGAATTTCCAGTGATAATGCTGAAACTAGTCAAGCCAAGGTTTAATCCAGTTCTTCTCTCTCCGAAATCAATTTTTTCTATTTACGCTTTGTACCGTCAGTGTTTGTGTTGTTTGAGGGCAAACTCAAGATATATCAAAACATATCGATAATTAAAATTATCACAATGCTGATCATCACAGCTAACACGCATATTGGCCCTCCTCTTTAACCCACAAATGTTAAATGAAAACGTGTATGTATGATTACTGTATTCTGCGGCTGTAGTAGTAGAAACTTCCTACAGCTGCAATCAGTCCTTCTTCGCGTTTGCCCACTGTGTCCTGTCCTCAGCCAAAATCATTAGCTTCCTCAGGTCCATTCTTGACTTGAGTGTACCTAATCCTGCTTTCTTGAGGGCACCTCGTAGCACGCTTAGCAGACTTATGCAATGACGTCCTCTCCTGGCTCTGTATTTGCTGGCTCCGAGTAGGGCGAATTCCAAGGCTCTCTGTGCTGGTGTGTCCTCTGGCATCCTTAGTAAATGGCCAAACATGGCCCATCTTTGATGGGCGACTTTTACAGACAGCGGCAGCGTATTACACATCTTGTATAGTGCATCGTTGGAAATTATGCTCTCTGGCCATCCGTGTCCAGTGATGGTGCGTAGGTGTTTGCGGTGGCAGGCGTCAAGTTTGTCTAGAGCTGCCTTTGGAGCGGCCCAGCTGTTACAGTTATACATCATCAAGGATACGCAGGTTGCATTATATAAACGTAGCCTTTTTATCAAGGGCATCTTTGGTCTACGAATCCATAGCTTACAGAAGGACTGGAAAGCTGTGTTTCCCATAATGCAGCGTGCAGAAATGTCAGCAGTACTGCAAAGCAGTGAGCCCAGGATTTACTTTTCCTCCATGGTTCGCCGCCACGAAGTGGATCGTCATTTTCTTTAGTTTCATGCTTTGTAGATAGGTATATGTGGGTGAACTCTGTTTTGGAGTCATTCATAAAGAGATTCTCAATTTTTAATTTGCTTGCAGCTATTGGGAGAAGTTCGTCAAAGGGTTTCTTTTCCTAATCTATATCACGGGTATAACGTGTATTTAATAATTACCGTAATAGCAAGTGGTAGGCCTATTTATAATGCATATTGAATAGTCAGAATCAACCAGGGTTAGTTTTAGGAACATTTAAGTTTTATTTGGATGCATATTCGCATAAAATCTCAAACTGGCTCTAGGTACATTAATTGAGAAGGCAGACTTGCACGTGCCATTCCCTGAGGCGCTACACTATAGCTCAGAAATAACCAAAACAAAATAAAAACGTGCTGTTGAATATTGTGAACATAATTGTATTGGAAGACATTACTGCCTAAGGCAGCGATGTCTTCCAATCCAATTATGCTCAAAATATTAAACAGGACATTTCTCATATTAAAATGTTTTATTTTGGAAGCGTTTTAAGTTATTTCTCAGCTGGATTGTCTATGCATAGCATTGAATTCTGGTAGAAGTAAAATATTGATCATTTCCATTTATTTTCTGGGTATTTCACATCATTTTTACACAAAAGCTCGCGTGGTTAGCTCACATATTCCTAGTCTGTTAGTGAAATGCATAATGAAATCATCAAACGCAGTCGCCACCTATAGGTAGTATCAATACATCATCTGGCCCATGGTCTATGCTTTCAATTCCGCCCATTCTGTTAGATAACAGCCTTAATCACAAACAACATGATTGAAATGTAACTATCTCAATGATAATAGCAGCCTCTAAATTGAATCGGTCTGACATAATCACATTTCTCCGCCGCTTTGAGTATTTCTTCTAACAAACATAGCTTATCATCAGTATGACTTATAGGCTGTGCTTGGTGCATCGCCAAGAAAAATGACTTTGAACAGTAGTGATTTAACGCTTCAACCGCCTACAGACCGGATACGCCAAATTCTTTAATATGTAAGAAAGGTTCTGCCGAATATATTGTACTTAGTTTGACTAATAGCAACAGCTTCCAGTCATATAAGATACAAAATATACAATTTAAAATTAGTTTTACCATATTCAATGCCAGAATATTTGTTACATCAAGAGAATTGGTCATGTATCGTGTGTGTTATAGAGAGTGTGTTGTTATTGCTATGCTTTCACTATTGATAATGTACACAGATCGCTGGTCTGGGCGCCATGACGCGTCTATATCACCAGAAGATTTTCAAATATACTTCTGATATTATACAATAAACAAGAGCAATCGAACAATGCACACTCTCGCGGCTGTTGTTCGTTTTTTTATTTGTGGGGCGGAATGCGAAAGATAAACCTGGGAAATCCTAGTCTAGGCTTACAGAACAGCCATAATTTTTCTTAATATCCATGTTTAAACGAAATGTTTCGTTTCTAAGAAACGGCTATTTGCTCGGGAACAAGGTAGCTTATCTAAATTTAAGAACATATAACACATGGTGCTATTTTTGGTTTGACCGTGTGGGTACTTTCTATAGGACAATAGTAACTAATTCACCCTTCCAGAGTATCCATCCATCATCTGACCTCGTATGACGTCATAATCAGTTCAGCGCGTGCATGGTGACGTCATAATCATTACGTCACAAAGGGTTCCATATAGACCGTCATCAAATATCAGAGTCCGACACGTTGTATAAATTGTTTTTATTTGTAATTCTTTGCTATTTAATAAACATGCTGTTGAATATTTTGAAAAAAATTTGACTGGGCGCTGTTGCTGCCTTAAGCCCAGTCAAATTAGTTTCAAAATATTCAACAGCTTACCCGTGTAGTCTTTTGGAAATTGATAGTCAGGGTGCTCAGAGATCGATCGATCCCAACACAAGCGAGGTGTGGGTGGAGCTTAGCTAGAGATGGGCGGGGCATAGCTAAAACCGGAAAGGTTCACCATTAGACAAGTACAATCCTGTCAGGTTTTGCTCAATGTCCAGGAATGTAAATCCAAGATGGCCGTCATTAAATGTATCTGAATATTACAATTTCGCTCATAGAGCAGCATCCAAGACTCATCAAACCACGAGAAAATGTTCTAACAATAAATACAAACATGCATTCTAACAATACATACGCATTCTACCACACGCTGCCATATTAACACTGATCATCATAGTTCTCACAAACAGATTGTGACAACGAAAAACCTATTAATCCAATATACATGCCATGTAATTTATACGAAAATCATAATTCCGATCGTATATCAAGACTCAGATAAACAGTAAAAATGAACACGCATGTATTCTACCGAAACTCTCACATGATCATTGTGTCATTACAGATTTTGTCAAGGGAAGCATATTAATCCAAGATGTCCGCCATTCGATTTCCCGAAAGTCATAATCTCAGTTATATTTCGTAATCCAGTCTCACGACGTGCATTATGCGTCCAATTATACACACGCCCGGATCTAGCTATTCTAACTCGAACTGTCACATCAACACGTCATTATAGTATCACAGGATGCTCGTAACAAGTAGCCATTATAAAGCCAAATGGCTGCCATCAAATTTTAGCGATAGTCACAGTCATTGTCATGGATCAGTATTAAACACAAACAGCATTCACATATAGTTCAATGTATCCATTCGCTTTAACTCATCGATTCTATTACCTCAGTACATTATAATGAGTATCATAAGATGCCATTATACCGCTTTCTTGTAGAAGTATTTATTCTGATTCAGAATCTGTGTTTACGTCTTAACAAAGGGTAAATTTCCTAGGTGTTCCAGGGCACCGGCAACCAATATAACAAGAAACTCCACTATGAGAACGTGAAGAATTCCTGTTGGAATAACTTGTTTTGCAGTTGCATGACAAACGCATCAATACGCGTTCAGGTCAGTGACCAGTTGTTGATGAGATCGCGTCTGGTGCTATTCCTGCGTCTTCTCCAGTACATGCATGGTGGTAAATTTGGTCGTGCCCAATTAGCACATTTGCCAATTATGGTAGCAACATAAAATGACTTAACATGTTGTCTGTCTGAATCTCCTGTAGGCGAAAGTAACTTAAGTAGCAAAGACGATTTCTGTTTGATGAATTTGTCCGCTCGCAAGATTGCAATGCAATCAAACGCGTCACCTTTCTTACGGTGCACAGGAATGCATGTCGGAATTACCTCCTGCACAACCTCATCAGTCAATTCGTTTTCATATATACACCTGTGCAAAAGTTAAGCACCACCCTATTTTTACGCACATGCGAGGGTATATTCATGTGCTATGAAGAAAGCAATAGCATAAACATTTATGTACCCATCCATCTTAGTGCAAGAGGTAATAATGCAACTAGAGGAATGCTGATTATGATGGTGGGGAAACACTGTATGTTTTTGTTTGAACTTGAAAACGAGGCCTGAATATGGTTACGTTGACACAACTGACAACTATTGCCCTACAGTTGACACACGTGGCTAGATTGTCATTAATGGTGTCTGAAAACGAAGTTTAACATCTGTGCACGAGTTTGAGACTGTCATTATTAATACCGGGTATATCCACCTTGTGCCTGGATGACGGCCTGGACACGACGTCTCATGCTGGTCACCAACCGACTGATACGCCATTGTGGTATTCGTTGCCATTCAAGATGGAGTGCGTCTGTTAATTCCTGTAGGTTCAGCACAGGAGGATCCCTCCTTCTCACCATGTTTCCCAGAATGTCCCAGATATGCTCAATAGGGTTCATGTCAGGGCTCCTTGCTGGCCATGGTAGGGTTTCGATGGCATTCTGGCGGAGGTATTCATGCACAGCTCTAGCACGATGTGGTCGGGCGTTGTCATCCATGAATATAGGGTGGGTTCCAGGTGCATGATTTACAAAATGAGGGACCACAACTCTATCCAGTATGGAATCTTGATATCTTTGTCCATTTAGTGTTCCAGGTACAGTCAACAGATCCAGCTTACAATCAAATGAGATGCACCCCCATATCATAACGGAACCTCCACCAAATGGAACTTCTTCCATGATGTTACGTTGGTCGTACGCCGTGCGTCTGGACCTCCATACACGAGTTCGACGATCTGTGGCATGAAGCAGGAACCGACTTTCATCGGACCAGTGTACCCGTCTCCAGGATCTCATGTTCCAGTGTCTTCTTTCGTTGCACCACCTCAGACGCTACTCTTTGTGGTGTGCAGTGAGGAGAGGACGTCTAACAGGTCTCCTAGCTTTCATGCCAGCAGCATACAGTCTCCTTTTGACGGTAGACATTGACACTCTATTGCGCGTTTCCCATTGCTGGCTGAGCACTCTGCTGTTGGTGAATGGAGATCTCCTAACAAGGCGTACTAGGGCTCGATCATCACGGGCAGTAGTCTTCTTCGGTCTTCCAGATCTAGGCCTGTCCTTCACCTCGTTAGTTTGCCCATGTTTTGCAATCAAACGACTGATTACAGTATGGTTAATGTTCAGCTGTCTGCCAATCTCTCTGCATGACATACCAGTGGTATGCATGCCTATGATTTGCCATTTCACACGATCACTTAACCTTCGTCTTGCCATAGCGGTTCACGATCAAGAGCTAATTCTCTCTGTACAAATAAACCACGGTCATGAACACAAAATTCCTAATCTTGTCGCCTAAATCTGTATGTAATGTTCTACATCTCAAACTGGACTTTTACATAACTGAACACGTGTGCTGTTTCCCGCCACGCACGGACATCAAGCGGCGTGAAGTCATGCATGCATGTGCATTTCGTACTTGGAATTATGTCAGCTAACGCGGGGACAAAAAGTATGGCAGCCTAGTTGTACCATCATGTTTCTACATTCTATTGTTTTTGCTGGTGCTTAACTTTTGCACAGGTGTATACATCAAGCATCTCAATGACAGGTGTATCGATAGGCCACCATACCATCTTTCCTGTGTATTATGGGTAGATTGGTTTATCTCTTCCACTGAGACTGAAAAAATAGAAGTTGATGGGCCAAGTTACCTTTCCAGAGTACCCACCCATCATATGACGTCATAATGAACTGCGTGATGTGTACAATGACATCATAATGAATGACGTCGATAAGTACGTCACGAACACAAATTTGAAGACGGTCTATGCGTTGTTGTACAAATTGTTTGCTTTTACTATTTAATATATATTTTGTTGAATATTTTGAAACTAATTTGACTGGGCGCTGTTGCTGTCAACAGCTTCTCTGTATAGTTTTCGGGAAATTGATAGTTAGGGCATTCGGGGATCGATCAATTCCAATACGGCGAGGTGTGGGTGGAGCTTAGCTAGTGATGGGCGGGGCATAGCTAAACATGGAAAGGTCCATTGAACAATGAGAGAGGGACTGCATTGCATTCATAGATTCCAACAGTGGTTACAGCATCAACATTTTCTCCACAAGCTATCAGCTTCGTTTTCCTCAAAAGAGCCGTCATTTTCATTGTTTGTTTAGATGTCTATTTGTTTCTAAACTGCTTTGACTTTTGATGTTGAGTGTGGACTGTTGTTAATTTCACGAGTTTTTCTGTTGTTCAACAATCGTATGGATAAAAGGCATTCTATCCAATCTCCATAATATATGTCAATTCCGCGTTACATTCCGATGGTCAGGATCTGGTGTGATAATGTTGATAAGGTGGCCACTTTAAGAAACATATGGGTTCTATATTTCAAATGACTCGAGTCTCACTGCCTTCGTGGCGAGTACCATCTACGTTAAAGGGATCAAGCTTTGTTTTAAGATTATGTCAGGTGAGGTGGCTATCTGACGATTCTAGGCGCCTACCTACGAAGGCACCATACATAAGGACTTTGTGGACATCTGGAGGAATAGCGGACAGCTCATTCATGAGAGTTACAATGCGGGATGAGCATATTTGTGATGAGCTGCTGCCGCCATATATGATATCATGTTTACCGACTCATTAAGAGTTCTTTGCTAAATCCATTCGCGGTGGTAATAAATGAACTTATGGAGGATAGTTGACATCTCAAGGAATGTTGAACAAAATAAAGCTGTAGGTTTATTATACAAGGAACAAGAGTGTTCTGTAACTCTGTTAGCTGTGGTCAATATCGACAGACAGCTGGATTTCCTCGGCTACACTAATGCCATTTGCAACCACTACTTCAATGACATGTGGGATCCTGTCATTCCAAAAAATGTTATCAGTCTGTTGGGCCCACTTCTCGATTTCCTGTCAGTAGCTGGGTGAACACCTCACTGATTACAAGAATAACTTTTGAGAGTTTGATAATAGTCTTCTCTCTCACCAATGATCTTTTAGCCATTCTTCCCGAGCAGGGTCCTGTTGACCCAAATAGTCCCTCGGCACCACCGTCTTGGATTATTTTGCAAATGGCCTTAACATAATCGTGTGGTTGATGCAGTTCAATTAAGAGTAATATTACCTTTCTAAATATGTCACCGTGCCTCTGCGGAAGAGCAGTGGCTAGTTCATATGTAGGATGGGAACCTGTGACCATAGTCCATTGGTGATCTAGGGAATGGAGTATGTTCACAAGATGAACTGTTTCGTCTTTGAGAATAGTAGGATTGTTTTGTGATTCCGAAATGAGTGGTAGGTAGCCAATCTTGTTAAATTTCCGTTATCAGAGAGTCCTGTACAGAATACAGGGAATCCTGATAGTCAATTGATACACTAATTTTCGGATAAATCGAAACGCGGACATCTTGGACTAATATGTTTCCCTCGTCTAAGCATCCTGTGATATCTATAACCATGTGCTGCCATGAGAGTTTGGTCTAGAACACATGTAAGTCAGTATTATAAGAATGATATCTGGCAGATTGGCGAGTCTTGTATGCTGCTCTACGACCGAAATTATGATTTTCGGACAAATCGGAGAGCAGCCATCATGGATAAATTTCCATTTCTAGGAATTTAGTAGAACATTTGAAAGTTGTACCTGTCCAATGTATTTCTATCACCCAAATGAAGTAACGCAGATGGTCAAACCAAAAATGGCACAGTGGTAGGTGTACCTATTTTGACCGCGTTGGTATATAGACAGACAGACAGTCAGGCAGGCAAATAAACAAAAGACAGCCAGCCTCAAATGCGATACTTTATTTAGATTATTGTGGAAGATTAGATAGCCAGCCTTAAATGCGATACTTCTTCTTCTTCTTTTCGTTCACTGATCATACCGCCAGTCCTGTAAGTGACTATCGACATGATCATATGCATTAAGTACGTGGATCCATGGTTTATTAGAGTGCGCAGTGCGGCCTGGAACCTCCGTCTTCAGCACTCGAGGTTTCTGTCAGGGTTACCTCACCCTTACCTCCTTTAGTCGCCTCTTACGACACGCAGAGTATACGGAAGGTGTATTCTAAGCCCAACCTACAGGACACGTAGCGATACTATATTTAGACTATTGTGGAAGATCAGACAGACAGTCTCAAATGCGACACTCTATTTAGACGATTGTGGAAGATCAGACAGCCAGCCTCAAATGTGATACTCTATTTAGACTATTGCGGAAGATCAGACAGCCAGCCTCAAATGCAATACTCTATTTAGACATTGCAGAAGATTAGACAGCCAGCCTCAAATGTGATACTTTATTTAGACTATTGTTGAAGACTGGACAGCCAGTGTAGCTCACGGGGGCATGCGCTGATCCGTCCTGATGCTTTGCTCCACTGCACCACATGTGCATGAAGTGTGGGAGTGCTGGTTAGCTTCAGTTCTCGGGGTTGTGGATCTAGTATCGCATCTCTCCGGAAAGTACAAAGACCGGTCTCTAGAGCTGGTGGAACACATATGTTCCAATGGGGCCGTGTGACCATTGCTGCGAGATTGAACAACACGGTGTCATCCCTGCTGTTTGTGTCACCGGTGTGTCGGTCCATTCTAATTTAGAGTAACAGACAAGATGTTATAATTAAAACAGTTCTATGCCTTTGACAGTAAATGAGCACACAATAATACACAACATAGAGCAACCCGATGTCCTTTCCACGTGGTTCCACCAGAGGTACTGCACATATCCTTGAACCTGCAGAGGTATCCCTGTAAGAGAGCATCGCAACGAAGTCACTAGATAGTTTAATATAAAGTAGTATACCCCTAACACACACACAAAGAGAATATTGTTGTTGCGAGAAGTAAGTGCCTCGCGTGGGCCTCTGTCACAGGAAAATGCTTCAGCGCCGAAGCGGAGGAAAAGAGTTGGCAAAAAGGGCCACTCTTTTGTTCAAACAGAACATGCTAAGTGCTAAAAATCCTAGTGAAGCTACAGTTAAGGTGTTACACACTGGTTTACGTGAAGATGGGGCGAATGATTTCCGAAGAATTCCCAGGTCACCGCCTTATGTAGTTCCAAAGTTGCTGCATTGGTAGTTGCCACTTTATTTATGCAGGCCTTCTTCTATATCCTAACCTACCAATTGGTTGTTAATGACGAAAACAAGTTTTGGCCACAAGTGGCAGGGATTACCACCTAACTTTAGACACGTTTATCCATCGGGCGCAGATGATCGGCTTCCCATAAGTTGCCCCACATATAGGGAATATAGGGATGCGGATATATCTGTTGCTGTATAGTATTTCCTAGCATACTGCAGTCTAGAGTTTTTACAAATAAACAAAACATATTAACTAGATGGCTACTTGCCATATACACAATTAACCAATACACAATCTAACGGATACGATGATAATGAATATGATAATTATAAAGTATCACAGGTCACTAGACCTTACTGTGTGGCTAGTTGAAAGCACCCACAGTAAACAAGGATAATATTCACAGTATGAAACAGAAATTATAAAAATGAGGTCCTACGACCGGTACGGTACCTATTAGTCATCAGTATCAATATACGGAAATAAGTAAATGTTCAATAGTATAGCTACTTGAGTACCTATTGGTCATTGGTACGAGAAAGGTTCACGTGTTAACAGGCTTCCGCAAATTGGCCTTCGCAAGCAGGCTTCCGCTGGCATGTTGGATATGGCACATTCTCAGGACAGGATAATGGAATGGCTCAGGAAATGTCCACTAGATAGTAATTTCACTAATACAGAATCTAAACAGTTTGTTGTGAAGTTTCCATCCGGCGACGGCAATATGAAAGTTTAGAGTAACCCATTAACAGAGAGGGCTACTTATATAATAATTATGCATGTACAATAACTGGCACACGGTGCGGGGTACATCGCATAGCTCTTACGACGCACCGAGCAAAGTCCACCCAGACTGTGGTCGAAAAGTTAATTAAGCACACGCGACATGCAGCACGGAGGTTTGAGTCCACTTTTCAGCATGGTTGGCAGATTCGGCGAGTCATCCACCAAGGATCATCATCAGCTCTACCTTCCATAGAATTACATTTTGGGCCCACACGGCCCATCTGCGGAAAGGCTCCCTTAGAAAAGTCCAGATGCGGGAGGTATAACTTTATTTGTTTTGCTCCCGGATGGCCGTCCGGGAACATCCAAAATTGTAGCGCGGTGATGTCGAGAACTGCTTGCTGGCGCGAGTGACCTGAAATCCGAATGGCACCGCGGTGATGCTGTTTGGTGTATCACCGTCGGTTAGCAGTTGCACACGTATAGCCGGCGCTGGTCCCAGCAGTCCTCCTGGCAGGTCGCCTTCCACGCCGATGATGCTCTCGATCCTTGAATTTTCATCCCTTTTATACTACTCTTGACGTCAGAGCCAGGTGCTTAAGCCAATCAGAGGCCGAACAGTAGCCAATCAGCGTGCAGCTAGAGGTGGTGACGTGGCTATCACGTGCACAGCACATTCTCTTCATTTAATGCATACACGCGATTATGATGTCAAAAGCAATATTTTGAAAATAATTTATCCTGATTTTAGACGATAACTCAGCCATTTCTGGACCGATTTTTAAAATGGTAAAAAGTACTGTAATACTCGTCTTATTCCGGTCCTGATAGGTACCAATAACGACGAGAACGGTGTAATTAAAATAAATCACGGGTACTGACTCGGTACACTACAGGCATACACTCGCTCCCAATCTTGACACCTGTTGTCAGGGAAGCTCTGATGCGCTCACATGCGCACTATGCGTTTCAACAGACTTTGCCGTTTTTAACGAAAACCTCTCCTATAGGGCTTATACACGTGTACTATCCTACTCAGGGTGTGGGGGGGGGGGTGGGTGGGATGCGTGCTTGGAGCGAATCCGGAATGGCCGTTCCGAACCCAGTTTCGATCCGTGCTACACCAGCCTCAAATGCGATACTCTATTTAGACTATTGGGGAAGATTAGACAGACAGCCTTAAATGCGATACTCTATTTAGAATTTTAGACTATTGTAGAAGATTAGACAGACAGACTCAAATGCGCTACTCTATTTAGACTATTGCGAAGATTAGACAGACAGCCTCAAATGCAATACTCTATTTAGACTATTTGCAGAAGATTATACAGACAGCCTCAAATGCGATACTCTATTTAGACTATTACAGAGGATTAGACAGCCAGCCTCAAATACGATACTCTATTTAGACTATTGTGGAAGATTAGACAGACAGCCTCAAATGGGATACTCTATTTAGACTATTGCGGAAGATTAGACAGCCAGCCTCAAATGCGATACTCTGTTTAGCCTATTGCGGAATATTAGACAGCCAGCCTCAAATGTGATACTCTATTTAGGCTATTGCGGAAGATTAGACAGCCAGCCTCAAATGCAATACTCTATTTAGGCTATTGCCGAAGATTTTAATACTTTGAACCCTTAATTCGCAGAATCCAGAGTTAGCGGTAACTATGCCACAGCTCCCAGTCAAGTTAGTTTCAAAATATGCAACTGAATGTTTATTAAATTGCAAATTCATTAGCCATACAATTCAGACACTATCGATTGACGTCAAGTAACAATTGATGTATTTGTATGACATCAGATACTTGAGTGACAGATAGGATCCCTCCATTAGTAACGATTTTCCTCCAAATATTACTTTACGCAGCAGGAGGGCCTACTATACGCATATACTGGTTTCTTTACTGATCATCTTAGCTTTTTAAGCGACATACCTTTCGTTTGGTGGCAGTAGTTTAAAAAAAACGATCTTAATTTTTAATTGGGTATGTAAATCAATATCAGTAATCACTATACTACTCGCTGTTTATGAATATTGCTCATTTCCAAGTAAACAATTCAGATAAGATTTCTCTCGATGACGTTTCAAGATTTAAAAATACAACACAGTATTTGGCAGGCGGAGGGTAAAATTTCTGTGACTAAGTCTACTAATAATACTATTGCGCCAATGTTGCTTTTTTTACTATTCCAGTCAGTTCGATGTAGTTCTAAGAATGTATGCACTGGTATTTAGAAAGATGCTACTTCTAATAGAAAAGGTTGTTTGGGAGAAAAACTGACAACTGCCAGAGACGAATGAATGATTAGGTGAAAGTTGATGCGGTTCTATAATTAGAAAAAAGATAGAACTTTGTAAGCTCGTCCACAAGTTTTCATCAGTTTCTCTGGATAGAGTTTCGCGCTATAGACTGTATTTTAGGAAAGTTTGTAGAAAACTGCCCCTCTGACTAAAGGTACACAGATCCAAGGCTAGCAACTAGCAAATATATAGTTTGTTCACCGGCGGCATTGACGGCTGCCATTGGCTGGTTATTATTATTTTTAATTTCGTTGTGTCCCAAGTATCGTTTACGCAATCGCATGATGGAAGGACGGGCCTCTCAAATGCATAGACCCCCCCCCCCCCCCACCCACCCACCCCACACACGCACGCACGCACGCACGCACGCACGCACGCACGCACGCACGCACGCACCTTACACACATTAATTAAGCATGAGCCTACGTATAATAAATTCGATCCCACAAATAGGTCGGAGTAAAATGACAAAACAATTAATCGATGTGTATTATATTTTGGGAGTAGGCCTAGTAGCTGATACCGTGTCTAAACCCTGCCAGTTGGGTTTAAGCAGGGGCACCGGAAGTACGGGGGCAGCAGGGCACCCGTTGCCCTTTGGTCGGGAGGGGGCGGGGGGGGGGGCAGCTGTGCCCTTTACCTATTTCTATTAAAAATTAATCTTTAGTTTAGCATTTCAAAAATGTTTTGTAGAATATTCAGAGCAGACTGAGCTGATGTATTAGCCCACAAAGTAATATGGGAGTGATTTTAGGCTGGAGATATCTTACCTGCGTGGTAACACTAAAACAAGGAATATCTCTGGCGACGCTCATGGGATACTAGAATTGACATGTGAAGCGTATGAAAAGGGAGAATAGCATTTCTATACACATGATCATAGTTAGTGTGGGCTCGATGTCGGTGGGACACTTGAGGAATGGTTCCAAGATTTGTTCTCCCCTTCCTACAGCATGAGAGGAGTGCGTGCATGTGTGCGTGAGTGTGTTGAGGTGGGTGGTGTGTGTGAAAAGTGTAAAAATTAAATGTGCAATCAAATTCTGAGTAATACATATCATCCACATGGACTGTTGAATGTTGTACTCTCCACCCCCCCCCCCCCCCATTTTTGAAAAGTTCCCCGGCAAATTTAACACACCTAAAAATGTATTATATTTGGTCTTGGTAATTATAAGAGTTATTAAATGTTGGCTATTTATAATGCGTGCACGTGTATGACCACGATGCAGCAGCAGCAGCAGCAGCAGCAGCAACCAACTTCTTTTTATATCGGCCGACATCTATCTATCTAGCCATCCATCATTGTTCTGTCCACTTTTTTTCCGGCCGTCTTGGATAGCATAGCTTTAACAAAAAAAACCATTTCCTCTGAAACTGGTGAAGGGATTGGGCCACAACCTAGCAAATATTAGTAACTAACGTCAAATTAAATTGCGTGGGTACACCGTGTAGAGCCATGCACACGCACGCACGCACGCACGCACGCACGCACGCACGCACGCACGCACGCACGCACGCACGCACGCACGCACGCACGCACGCACGCACGCACGCACGCACGCACGCACGCACGCACGCACGCACGCACGCACGCACGCACGCACGCACGCACGCACGCACGCACGCACGCACGCACGCACGCACGCACGCACGCACGCACGCACGCACGCACGCACGCACGCACGCACGCACGTTCTCTCTCTCTCTCTCTCTCTCTCTCTCACTCTCTCTCTCTCTCTCTCTCTCTCTCTCTCTCTCTCTCTCTCTCTCTTTCTTACTCACACATAATCACGTACGTGTGCACGCACGTACGCATGCATGCGTGTACACACAAAAATAGCTAATCATCGCATAATGACAGTTTCCAATTGACAAATAGGAGGCATTAGAGGGGAATATTGCCCACTATGATGTAAATTGGGAGTAGACTCAATTGACCAAATTCTTCACGTCTGATCTTTCTCCACACAATGCCATCCAGTGTGCCCTTTTTGTAGGACCTGCCCCCGCCCATCAGATTTGCTTCCGGCGCCCCTGGGTTTAAGGCTGAGTCTAGGACAGGTACAACTCTTCCAGTCTATGGCTAAATAGATCTCAGCATCTAGGCAGCTGAGGCGAAGGCTCAATAGAGCTCAAAATCCAGGTAGCTGAGTCTCATGCTAAGTAGATCACAGGGCTGGATGCATAAATTCAGAAGTGCTGTTATATATATTAACATGAGAATTTATCCAGAAATGAATTATGCGACACAACAATCAGTCTTATACGTATTAATGTGCTTGTTAACAGATGACGTATCTGCCTGCCTGCCTGCCCGCCTGCCTGCCTGCCTGCCTGCCTGCCTGCCTGCCTGCCTGTCTGTCTGTCTGCCTGCCTGCCTGCCTGCCTGCCTGCCTGCCTGCCGGTCTGTCGGTCGGTCGGCCGGTCGGTCGGTCGGTCTGTCTGTCTATCTGCCTGCCTGTCTCCATGCCTGCCTGCTTGCTTGCCTGCCTGTATGTTTGCTTGTCTGTTTGTCTGTCTGTCTGCGGTTGTTTCTAGTAAACTATTAATTAAGATTACCTAAAGTTTTAACATACGAAAGTGTGATCATTTGAATTATGATTTCTTATCTAAGGGTACGAAAAATTGAGAAATTAGCCAGAAACGTGAGGATTAAGCACGTTAAGCAGACAATTGTGTCAATAACTCAAAGATGAACGTCACGTTGGGGTGTGACTAGGTCAGGGGTTAACGCGACGATCGGAGATAGGCGCAAACATGAATACATACTTGGTAGCGTTGTTATGTTTTGTGAAGCTGCGTGGATGTTTGACTTTGAATAACCCATCTCATAGAATTGTATGCGCAATTGCTATTGAACTACCTCTGAACACTGGCAAAACGTACTTCAGTGATACGCCTAATCAGTTACCTGTAATCCGTTGCCTTGCAACATTACACATGTGGGTGTAGCTGGCCACATACAGCCCATGCAAGCAGTCAGAATTACAGACAACCTTTTATGTTAGCCATATACTCTCTTAATCTTATACTGCCTGATAAGATGAATCTCCCATTGGTCAATTATTTTGACCGACAATGAATTTGGATGGTTAATCTCGATGCGCACGAGCTAGCGAGTTGTATAAAACTAGTTCTATTTTAGTCAACAGTTTGTTTTATACAACACTCTATAGGTGTATACAAACGAGGCAACAAGTTGCACTCGACAAAATTGTGGCTAAAATATAAAACATTGTTTTATTTTCATACAACCGTTTCATTTCTTCATTTTTCCTCAACAGCAGGTTAGCCAGTATGGTTGAACGGTATCGTTTTAACTGTGTGTAGGAACTCAATAAACCGCCACGTCCCTAAATTAGTCAGTTGCAAAAGCTTATTCAAAGCGTTAGCTAAAAACCTGCTGATCCGATTTGGCTCAAATTTTAATACAACGAAGGAATGCATGAGGTTTTCCAGACATTGGCCATGATGCGAATAAAAGAACCCGGATCTGGATCGGATCAAGTTCTTGATCTGTGAATATCTTAGAGATTACTGGATCGATATGGCTCAAATTTTAAAACAGGAAACGGTATGATATCACTAGGATTCCACAGCATTGGTCATGATAATAAAAACTCCGGAAAATGCGGGGGAAAATCTACCCAGATTCTATCTATCCAACATTTTCCATCCAACAAGTTGCATGCAACACGGTGGCCCGTGTGTATCGGTTTCAGAAACGATTTTGGTCTGTATACATATTTTCATTTTGCATACAAAATGTTGTATACAACTTGGTGGATATGGCTTGTTGGCTCGAGTGTGTGCTGTCAGATCCAACGCGTGCACATATAACAAATTCGCCCATGTATATCGGTTTCACAATCTATTTTGATCTATTTGCCTTTTTACGTGCAACACGTTTGTATATATCACATTTACCCGTGCCGATCGGCTTTAGATGACAATAGAGGACGCAAAAACGATTGTAGCCAATAACGTTAATATACCGTAACATGTAGGGCATGTTTGGTTCACCCTGTAGATACAGTAGCGGTTTCACCTGCACGCGTACACCTGCCGAATGACATAAAGGAATGCCACAAATCCTCCCATAACTCTCTCAAGTGTGTGTTTAGTACCGCGGTCCGCGTATATGTTTATAAAATGGCCGTTTTGTTGTTTACGCGTGAGGAAAGGTATTAGATTAAGGTCCCATAAGAATAACATATTGCTCCTGTCTGTGTCGCTTTAATTATCATTATATTACTGGTGGGTAAAATGCTACTTTAGCTTCACCGGTTGTGAGCTAAGTACATTTAATCCTCTCAAACGCGAATTCTAAGAACCTCACTTTCAAGGTGACTGGAGATGTAAGCAACAGCGTAGTCAAATTAACTTCAAAATATTCAACAGAATAGTTCATGCATTGTAAATGATCTTTCGCATTCAAACGGGTTAATAACGTCATTATTAAAAGATCAATTAAGTCATGAATGGCGCAATTAAGTCCGTTATAAACACAATAGTCCGTCAAATTGTACGAATTGTGTCTACTATTTAATAAACATTCTGTTGAATATTTTGAAACTAATTTGACTGGGTGTTTTTGCTGCCATAGGCAGAAACAGCACGCGGTCAAATTAGTTTCAAAATATTCAACAGCTTACCGGTATAGTTTTCTGGTAATTGAGATTCAGGGAGAGCATGGATCGATCGATCCCTGCACGGGCAAAGCCTGTGCGGAGCTTAGCTAGATATGGACGGGGGAATCTCAAAAACTGGATTCATTTGTAGTTATTGACGTGTGACGTATGTTGCCATTTTGCGTTCGCAATAGCCCAGGTAAGTTCAGATTTACGGGCACATTGAGGACAGTTAGCACCGTGTATGTAATCACTGTGGTGAAAAGCACCAACGTTCAACAAAAGTATAGCAGTCCGTCTGATAGCTGGAAGCAACGGTTTGAGACGAGAGCATGTAACGAACATATGTGCACGGTCTTCTTGCTCACATTCTACACAATCCTTATTACGGCGCTACCCAGCTCTGTAAAGTAATGTGCATGCGCTTAATGGCCCGTGCAAATTTCTCCAAGACAGATCTCCTCCATAATTGGTATTGATATTTGTAAAAACATCGATAATATGCTACTGGTGAAGTATTTAATGATAGGATATTAAACCATATGTTATTGGCACAATTGCTCAAACTAATTACATAATACTTTACTAATGACAATTTATAGAAATCTTTTATTGCAATTAGTAAATACGGTGAATACACCATCCTTAACTGCAGACGATAGCTCAATCTTATACATTGATTGAGGAATGTGCTTGGGCAGGTTTAGCATATTAAAATGAAAAGAAATCCACTAACCTGCAATATTATTCCACAACATGTCTAATTTATTGTGCGCTAACCGTTCTGACCGATTTCAGACTTTCAGGGCAAAGATGCCAATAGAAATGTTCTTATCATTATGCGCAATGTTACATATAACTATGCTTTGCTTTAACAGCATCTTCATAGAAAAGCGTGAGCCCTGTTATAGTATTTCGTATGAGTGGATTAAAAAAGAGTGGCTCATTTAAAACATCTGCTCTACAAGTACGCTGTGATACTCTTGTGAATTTAAAGAAAAACCATGAGCTTAATAAGGACCTGTAAAAGCATGATCGCATGTCACCAAGTGTACTTACATCAAAAGGTATAAAAAATAACCTCGCGATCATAATTCAAATTTTGAACTTGTCTCAAGAACCAGCTAATGAATTTAAAACACGGATGAAGGGCATTTAAAGCGAGGAAAGATTGAACATATTGCATATGAAATGCTTTTTTATTCTAGACCCCAAATGCACCAACCCCTCTTCTCCATTCTCTAAGGGTAGAGGAAGTAACTGCTTCGACACACAATGCTTTCCCTAAAAATCGAAATCAGCTCGACGTTTTTAAAATAGAATTCACCAGCTCGATAGGAGGGTCTACAATGCAAATCTATGCCAAAGCTTAGATGCAACAAGAGGGTTTGCTACCATAATATGGCCTCTTAATGAGAGTGCTTTCTATAATAAGAGCCAGTTAGCAAGTTTATTGCTAATTTCCATTTCCATTCCCTCCCAGTTTTTGTCTGAATACTTAACTGAATTTCCTACATATACCCGGCGAACCGTTACTCCATCACTATTGCATTGTATTCCCAAAGGTTGGTCAATTTTCCCCTTCCATACACCCGCCCAGAGACCTTCCGTCTTTCCCAGATTAACTTTCGTATTAGACGAATCTTCATATATCTTTAATCAATACTGCAGTGCATCAATGTCTTCATCTAGGGTAGTAAAAACGGTAACATCATAAGTAAATAACATTTTCACCCGAGGTATCAGGCACGGCTGTAATAGTAGTTCTATACATATACTATATACGGCACCAGATAACGAGCAGCCTCGATACCCTGTTTGAAGGCAAAAGGGATTGATAAGGCATTATTAATTTTAGCAAACTTTGAGTGTCAGAATACAGAGTTTGAATGCATCTGGAAAAGACATCACCAAATCCAAATGCGTTCAGAGTATGCAACAAATAAATATGGCTGGTGCTGATAAAAGCCTTTTCTTGGTCGAGTGACACTACAGCAAGTACTAATGGCAGACAATGTGAATAATCTATAATATCTGTTATTAATCTGATGTTATTAGCGATTTTCCGCCCTGGAATACAATAGCTGTGGTCCTCGTGTTTTATTTCTGGTAGAACCGTACAAATTCGATTGTAGAGCACTTTTGAAAATAGCTTTAAATTAATGCACGAAAGAGATACATTCCTCCAATGGACCTTTCCATTTTAGCTATGCCCCGCCCATCACTAGCTAAGCTCCACCCACACCTCGCCGTGTTGGGATTGATCGATCCCCAAATACCATAGCTTTCAATTTCCTGAAAACTATACAGAGAAGCTGTTGAATATTTTGTAACTAATTTGACAGTCAAATTAGTTTCAAAATATTCAACAGAATATTTGTTAAATAGTAAAAGCAAACAATTTGTACAACAACGCATAGACCGTCTTCATATATGCGTACGTGACGTACTTATCGACGTCATTCATGACGTCATTCACTATGATGTCATTCTATGCATCACGCAGTTCATTATGACGTCATATGATGGGTGGGTACTCTGGAAAGGTGAATTCTTTAATGGGTTACGGTAACCTTTCTTTGACAATAACGTGATGACTGCTCGTCTACATGAAGTGGGTACTCGCACATCTGTAATAGACTGATTGGTGAAGAAGAAAAAAAAGAGGATGAGGAGGAGGAGGAGGAGGAGGAGAAGGAGATTGGCGGTTTTTCTGTTCGACAATTTTGACAAATTTACGTTTTTAATCATGTTCTAACCACGCAGCTCAGCGAAACTACTGTGGCTACGCCCACTAAGCGCATTACGTGTGCATGAGTAACAGCAGAGTGAGCTGCTAAAACTCGATTTTATGACGACATTTACTGTCAGGATTTAGTTTGAAACAGGCGTCCCTTCATGGTAGACATTGACTTATAGAAAAGATCAAACTTGTTGTCCTTTGGCAGAGACTAATAGTGTGTGTCAGTCACACGAATTAGTTACTCCAGATTATGATGACAGATAATTGTTAGCTTTCCAAATTCTGATATATATATATATATATATATATATTATAGCAAACAACTATATGTGCCCTAAATTTGCTGCTGCTAAATGATTTGAAAGCAAATGAATGTTGACACTGACTCTCCTCTGGAAGCGTGTGCTCACTGTCAGCGGGCACCGCGTATTCCTACATTCAATTGTTCCTTATCATCTCAACTCACCTACGTAATGCTGCCAAGTAACCGATTACAGGTAAATAGGTAACTGATATAAATAGGTTGCATTACATATTATATTACACGGTGCTTCGTGCAGGTACTGTTTTTCCTTTGCTAACGTGATATTTATAGAATGTGTGTTTGAAGGTTTGGGTTATTTTAGCTAACGTTTAACTTTTTAATATAGCATCTATTTCAGAACAACTGTACTTTTTTAAGCCTATTAATAGGATAGCTCTGTCCGCTACGGCAAAGCTGGCGAAAGCATGAGGTTTTACGATGACACATTCTATTAGTCTTAGTTAAGTTTCAATCATTTCGTGTTGAGAGATTTTGAACAACGAATCAGCGACAGCGATCTTAAAATGGTACTTTCATTGAAAACAGATTCTGTCACTGACAGAAACACGTTTCAGCAATCTTGATAAGATAAATACAAGTTAACATGCAACAGGTACCTGATAAATGGTTTAGCAAACTTGTTAAAAAGTATACTAAGCGAAAGACTTCACAACCTTATAACTAGCAAGAGACGCCACTTATCGTCGGGTCGGGGCACATATCACTTTACACATTATATAACAGTGTCATCCACATAAAAAGAACTTCCCTGGATGAAGGTATGTCAGATTCACGTTTCATTATAAGAGGCTGCTTATGCGTTTAGAACCCCCACCCCACCCCTCCCACCCCACCCACCCCACGCACGCACGCACGCGCGCGCACTCACGCACGCCCGTCCGCCCGGAAGCATGCACGCACACAGGTCTGTCACACTGAGAGTGTGACTTGCGATGGTGTCTCTCAGATTTATCTACCACGTACTCATGACAGCGGTTCTACTGATTCACATAGAATTTTGGTTTATTTGTGACAGTGTACAATTTTCCGAAGAATTACTACCAGTACATAGTAATACACATCTCATTTTTCGCATTTGTTCTTTCTAATTCAAAAGATTGAGATGAGCACTAACAGTGGCCCCAAGCGCGTGGTCAAACTTCACAGATGATAGACATATGTTCTCTAGTGGATACTCAAGAGGAACAGTCTGATCTAGAGTTGGACACGCGCTAGACAGGTGGTGTCTGATTAAATATATAGAAACACAGACATTAAGCGTGTCTCAGTTATAAACACAACGTCCCGAACCTGTGTGTAGCGGACGCAGTCTGGCCCATCAAGAACTGGTCACTAAACTGTGAGGGTATAGAAATTAGGCCATTAATTGTGCCTTTTTATGACGGGTGGTCTTTTCACTACTCGTGTTAAAGAACCGCCAATATTTTGTCCCGGAATCAAGTGTCCGTTTTGGACATGTTTGACTGTAACTAGTACGCTTCGTCTGTATGGTAGACGTTCCAGCGCATTGGTGGGAGGTTGAGAAGTAGCATGGATCAATGAGGAAGCCACAGCTGAAGAAACACTGGGAAATACGTCTGTGTAGACTTACCTGTCTTTAAATTCAACAAATATGCTCACCTTGCAACTAATAAAGCTATGAAAATATTGATCATAAGCCGCGCATGCGAGCGTCTATATGCATTATACTATTCCCGGCAACTCTGCACACAAAGGTCATACAGCCCATGCTCTCTTCTCGTAGAGTATATCGTGTTGCTTTCTTTCCTCCGTAAAGCATTCCGGCAGTATTGAGGTACAATAAGCACATTATATTCGTTTATACAGATTTGGTGAGATTTGTCGTTTTCTTAATAATTAGATAATTTGACTCAATAGATGGTACAAAGTTTGGACATTGAGTTCTCAAACAGTTTTAGAGTTGTATGTTTAGTGTTCGAAAAAATGCCCACCTTCCTCACAGTGAATGCATTGTGCATGTGCTACATATATGCCTAATCTGATCACAGCACTGTTGTCTCTTACGATATATGAACGCTAGTATATTGGCCAAGGAATGTTGGCACGGATTGTGAATATCCATGTAATGCCGTAACGTCAACATGAAGGCTACGTTCTGATCATTCCCCGACACAAGAGTTAATTATTTAACACTAGGCGTAAGGATACAGGGAATTTCCGAAATTAACCGTTGCGATTGGCCAATGAATCGCGTCTATTCAATAGCATGTGATCATTCTGATAGGTGTTGCTAAAACCGCTGTTATCAAAATTAATAGCACCGTTCATTTGGTCAGATTGCATAAAATCTTTCAGTTTGAGTGAAAAGGTACCTAAGGCTACATCAGTTGTAATTTCGCATCAGTAATCAGTCAAATCGGCCATTACGGGGATCCCAGCGTGGCTCTGATAAAGCTAATACTATAACATGTTTTATCCATATGGCATTTGTTCCACGGAGACGGGAATAACACCTTTACATTTAAATTATCAGTTTGAATTAGCAGGCTCATATCTGCATACTTACTGTGGGCTGTCGTTCATTTTGAAAATGTGTATGATGTAAACAGTTATTTTCCTGTGGCGTAACAGCTTGCGATACGAGCATTATCGAAATGAACAAATTGGTCTACGCGAACTTGGCAATTGTCTAAAGCAGTAAAAGTATTACCGTTCAAATGCGCTGCCATTATGTCTGATTCAGCGTGCCAGTAGACCATCTGTGAGAGTAGTGCCCATCCAGCAACATCCGGCTAAAACGAAGCTAATAATTCGGATTTTTAATGCAATGAAGTTTTTTTGGCTTGTTAAGCGATGACGTCATAAGCATTGTGTTGTTTTATTTCATTTCCTTATGTAACGTGGAGTAGCCTAACAGTAAGCCGTCACGCTGAAGATGCATATATATATAAATATATATATATATATATATATATATATATATATATATATATATATATATATATATATATATATATATATATATATATATATATATATATATATATGCATCTTCAGCGTGACGGCTTACTGTTAGGCTACTCCACGTTACATAAGGAAATGAAATAAAACAACACAATGCTTCAAAAAACGAATCACATATAGGTGGGCTAGAGCATATATGTATATATATATATATATATATATATATATATATATATATATATATATATATATATATATATATATATATATATATATATATATATATATATATATATATATATATATATATATATATATATATATATGCATCTTCAGCGTGACGGCTTACTGTTACATATATGCTTTAGCCCACCTATATGTGATTCGTTTTTTGCGCGTGGCGCGCGTGGCGCGTGTGGCGCTACGTGCACCGTTACCTGCACCATTTCTCTTGATATCCCTTGAAATAACGTATAATTTCCTGACTTGTTGGCTTGCTGCTACTTTCGTAAACAAAGCCTAATGAACGCACTTGTCAATGGACATTTCCAGTTTTAGCTATGCCCCGCCCATTACTAGCTAAGCTACACCCACACTTCACCGTGTTGGGATTGCGCGATCCCCGAACGGCCTGACTATCAATTCCCTGAAAACTATAGCGTTAAGCTGTTGGATATTTTGTAACAATTTTGACTGGGTGCTGATGCTGCATATGGCAGTAACAGCGCCCAGTCAAATTAGTTTCAAAACATTCAACGGGGTATTTATTAAATAATAAAGACATACAATTCGTACATCAACGCATAGTCCGTCTTCGACTCTGCGTTCGTGACGTACTTTTCTACATCAATCATAACGTCACTATGACGTAATTGATTAAGATCCCCCCCCCCCCCCCCCCCGGAATGGCATACCAGTCCGCACAATCCTAATGACATTCCATTGTAGCCTATACCAGTTCGCACAATCCCGGAATGGCATTCCATTGTAGCCTATACCAGTCCGCACAATCCTGGAATGGCATTCCATTGTAGCCTATACCAGTCCGCACAATCCCGGAATGGCATTCCATTGTAGCCTATACCAGTCCGCACAATCCTGGAATGGCATTCCATTGTAGCCTATACCAGTCCGCACAATCCTGGAATGGCATTCCATTGTAGCCTATACCAGTCCGCACAATCCCGGAATGGCATTCCATTGTAGCCTATACCAGTCCGCACAATCCCGGAATGGCATTCCATTGTAGCCTATACCAGTCCGCACAATCCCGGAATGGCATTCCATTGTAGCCTATACCAGTCCGCACAATCCTGGAATGGCATTCCATTGTAGCCTATACCAGTCCGCACAATCCTGGAATGGCATTCCATTGTAGCCTATACCAGTCCGCACAATCCTGGAATGGCATATAAATGTCAATGTTTGCGAGTGAACTGCCCTTTTCTTTCTAGGACCTTCATTGTAGAGATGTCCTCTTTGCGTTGTATTTCAATCTTTATCCTTATTACCATTTGACGGTTTGCATCCTCCTACTTGCTCAACACCTTTATCTTCGTCATCGTCTTCATTTTCTCGGATCCTCACTAAATCCAGTTAGATCTTGCACACCCGGGTGACGGTATGTGTTCCCTCTATAGTTCTGATGCTCAGTCTTACTTATAGATGTAGCGCACAAGCATTACATTGTTCGCCAGTAGTGGCACGTTTTCTCATTTCTTTAAATATTTACAATAATCTTGTGAAATTCATTACAAGAATAGAAGGACTATCATTAGTGTCAAGCTTACACTATATGTCTATGAGTGAGTGCGCACTGCTTTGGCTTACATAAGAATAGCAATAACTACCACGTCGTTCATCTTGTCGAACAGTGCATAAGCTACTCTGACGATAGATTGCACGAAAACACATTACCGGACTACTTTCTGTCAGCCTAATGTACTCTTATAATCAATGGTGATACTCTGTCTCAGTGTATCCTTAGGAGACAAACCAATTGGTGACACTTAGGTATTTGGCATCTTTTCTATCGTTCCCAAAGACAAACAACTAATTAAAGTACAGAGTCAGATGCCACAGACGACTCGTTGCAACATTACGGTGCTTAGAAAATAACCAGAGGCCGTGCAATAGCTAGTTGAATGGAGCAAGTCTGGTTTGAATTTCTTTAACGACATGGTCTTCGAGCGCACCTTTTTAAAATGCATACAATGGAGCTAGCTGTCATGAGAGAGAGAGAGAGAGAGAGAGAGAGAGAGAGAGAGAGAGAGAAAGAGAAAGAGAGAGAGAGAGAGAGAGAGAGAGAGAGAGAGAGAGAGAGAGAGAGAGAGAGAGGTGGGGGCGGGGAGGGAGAGACGCGGTGGGGAGCGGGGTGGGTGGGGTGGGGGTGTTGAGAGTGTGTGTGTGTGTGAGTGAGTAACTACTTTCATACTTTTTCTCTCTAGAATTTTTCGAAGAAATTACAACTGAGATATTGCTATTTTTGTTTGCTCATAGTCACCAGTTATTCGATTTAAATAACATAGATAAAAAATACTACCCGGACCTATCAGAAACTATACTGAATTGTCAGTTTGCGATCTTTGGCAAATACTTGTTCACTGGCAAGAACAATTGTAATCTGGTGATGTCTACTACACATTGGCACCAGACCTCATGCCACATAAAATCTTGCTCAATGAGACTTAATGGCATACAAGGTACATATCGCTGTTACAGTGAGTACGTCATCTATCGATTAAACACATCAGTAAGGTACCACCGGAATATATAGATATGAACAATCCCTGTACAGTTTTGACTCTGCTCAAGCGTAGGCCAAGGCAATTGCCCTTTCCAATTTATCCATCCATCATATGACGCCATAATCAACTACGTGATGTGTAAGCTCACGTCATAATCATGACGTCATGAATGACTCGATATATTCCATCTTTAACGCTTAATTGTCCGGCACGTTGTACGAATTGTTTGTCTTTGCTATATAATAAACATGCTGCTAAAACTAATTTGACTGGGTGCTTTTGCTGTACCGTATATAGTCAACAGCTTACCTGCATAGTTTTCTGGAAATTGATCGTCAGGGAGTTCAGAGATCGACTGATCCCAACACGAGCGTGGTGTGGGTGGAGAATAAGATAGAGATGGGCGGGGCATAGCTAAAACTTGAACATGAACGCAAGTTATCGCACGAAAGACAAAAATATGGCATTTGTGTGCCCTAACAGTTACGTGTATCATATACGCCTTCGTCGTCCTATTGCACGATCCTCGCCCTCCTGCTACGTTCCCGTAGCTTTGTGAGTAGACGTATTTTAGTACGATGAAGCGCCTTATTCTAATGTAGAAGAATTCCGAAAATGTTGACCTACATTAAACAGATGGTGTTTTGAGTACGATATCACTAGATAAATGGTACACTGACAGCATAGTATACTATAATATGGAACACCGTGACGCTTAGCTTACATACATTTTGGCACAAGGTGCTTTAATGAAACTTTCCATTTTTAGCTATGCCCCGCCCATCACTAGCTAAGCTCCACCCACACCTCGCCGCGTTGGGATTGATCGATCCCCAAATGCCCAAACTATCAATTTCCTGAAAACTATACAGGGAAGCTGTTGAATATTTTGTAACTAATTTGACTGGGTGCTGTTGCTGCCATTGAACTTTAATCTCTATATTCAATGTTATCGTGCTAACTCCTCTTGATATAGCTACATGCGTATTCAATGTGAATCCAAATAAATTGAGAAACCCTGCGACACTGGACAATATGAGGAGCAAAGCACAATTATGTAATGAGGAGTGCCCTATTTGTAATATGGTCACGCCCGACTCATTGACCTTTCAAACGGTGTCTCAATGGCATCTGCGATTTGAGAGAATGTGAGCAAGTGATTAATTGGAAACAGATATATGCCTCAAATCTACGCGTTAGCTAGTGATTTGGCTGGCTGGCCCTGCTATCGCTGTAACCGTCGTATTTCAAAATTAAAAGCTATGATGCCGAATATCTAAAACATAATTTAACACGAATCTATCACTGCCTTAGCCCTTAGGCGTCAACAGCTTCCAGAAAATTTTGTCTTAAAATAGTCATAGAACAGTTGTTGTATCGTAAATAGTTTGTAATATTTGATTTGTAGAATAGAACGTGTTGCTGAACTTTAGCCTATGGTCAAGCTCGTACTGGTCAAGATCTGTCCGCAACACCTGGTAGGAAAACTGTTGTTTATTTGGAGAAGGATGTTGGTGATTGATGGTGTTTACTGGAGAGTAACGGCTTTCAATAGCACAGATTTCAGAATGAACCTAGCTAACGAAGCTTCGATTTACAAAAGCATACAAGAGTAACGGAACACAGCTTTTATGTACTAGAATTGTAGGTTAGCTATAGAAAACATTGTAAAACAATGGCACATGGCACTAATTGACCTAAGGAAGTAAGTGAGGCCAAGTAATTGTCAATATCCAGAGTACACCTATAACATAATAACGTACACTTTTTCGGAATAATTACCAGTCTAGTGTGCCAGTCTAACTTGTCCCGAGGTTGAACCTTTTTACGTTATCTGGTAGGCTACACTAATGCTCAGACAGTAGACCATTACTTTATCAAAGGCGTTAACTAACTAGGCCTAAGCCTAATTTGCCTATCATCCTCTATTCTGTCAGCAACTGTATTTTGTTGGACAAGTTCAGACATGGGATGAAATACACCACAAATGTAGATTCATCTCTAGAACAGGTGGTACTATTTTAAAATGTGTTCACCTTACTTTTGAACATCCTTCTATCCATATTTAACCCCTCTTGTGTCAACGCCGCCTTAAAGCGCTCAAAATACTAATTATATCAATTAACCTATTAATGGTCAAGACTTTTCAAAATTTTGAAGCCAAGAAGAGTATTTTTTTAAATTTACCATTGAAATTTGGAAAAAATGATTTTTGTTGTCCTGTAAATGGGCATTTGTCAAATGTGTTATAGTCTGGAAAATGCAAATTTTTTTACTTAGCCAGTGCCCATTTGCAGACTATGAGAAAGTTTTTTTTGAAAATTTACCACCGGATTGACTGGATCGATGACCTATCGAGCCAGCCATTCCAGTAGTACATTTTCAAAAACTATTCTCTTAGCCTGCAACTGGAATTTCTCAAAATCACTGCAGAGATCATTGTTGAGAAATATGACCATTAAAGGGTTAAGTTGGAACAAGAGGGGTTAAATATGGATTAGAAGGATGCCCCGCCCATCACTAGCTAAGCTCCACCCACACCTCGCCGTGTTGGGATTGATCGATCCCCGAATGCTCTAACTCTCAATTTCCTGAAAACTATACAGGGAAGCTGCTGAATATTTTGTAACTAATTTGACTGGGTCCTGTTGCTGCCTATGGCAGCAACAGCGCCCAGTCAAATTAGTTTCAAAATATTCAACAGAAAATGTATTAAACAGTAAAAGCAAACAATTTGTGCATCAACGCATAGACCGTCTTTAAATATGCGTTCGTGACGTACTTATCGACGTCATTCATGACGCCATTAATTATGATGTCATTCTACACATCACGCAGTTCATTATGACAACATATGATGGGTGGGTACTCTGGAACGGTGAGATAATGAAAGTCAACTAAATATTGACCTGTAGGCTTAACTGTAAGGCAGCAGCTCACTAATTGTATTTTACTATTGTTGCGACCGTGCGACGATAGATGCTCCTAACATCTACCACAACTTTACGTTTTATCGCTTACTTTCTCATGTAGGCTACTGCGTATAAATAAGCCACATCCGGTAATGTCTCATGCGGAGATGACACAATTCATTCAAAATTCAGTGCATCAATCCTTCAAAATACGGTAGTCAAAGGAATTCAACAACACTGATTTTGAGATCCGGAGTGGATCTCTAAAGTGTGTTGTTGTTGTTGTTGTTGTTGTTGTTGTTGTTGTTTTCGGAGATGTGGATATTCTGATTCTTTTCCGTTTTTAACCATTAAAATCGAAACACCTACGCTATTGATAAACAGATTTGTTTTAATCACGTTGTATTGTCTTATTGATTATTAACAACGGGATTGAGTCACAAACCAAACTTAGATTCGACTCTTTCCATTCAAGCCTATTATAAGGTGGTATGTTACTATTTTACATAATAACTATAGGGGGCTACAATAAAATGCAATTTAATGCCTACATATATACGTTAACAGCATTTATGTTTTCAATTTTTCAACGATTGCACTGCCTCAATGACAGAAACAGTAATTATTATAATTAATAATAGTAACACTATTATAAGACTACAAATAACACGCATTCTGGAAGTATTTTTTTGCAATAGGCTACATGCCCGATACCTGGTGATACGGAAAAGTCAGCCAAGTGTACTAATTGTATATCCTTGGTGGATTTACCGTTTAATAAACATTCTGTTGAATATTTTGAAACCAACTCGACTGCGGGCCGTAACCGCAAAAGGCAGAAACAGCAACCAGTCAAACTAGCCTAACATAGCCAACTGATCACCTGCATAGCTACCCCGAAATTGAATTCTGGGAATTCAGGATTCACAGTGTATAGATCGATTCCAATACACGTAAATGTGGAATGAACTTATCTAGAAATGGGCGGGGCATAGCTAGAAATGGGCGGGACATAGCTAGAAATGCACGCCTCCATATAACGATGATGCATTAAGACAGATGCGAGCATGGACCTTTCCAAGTTTATCAATCCATCATATGACGTCATAATCAACTACGTGACGTGTATTATGACGTCATGATCATGACGTCATGAGTGATTCGATATAGTTTGTCTTTAACACTTAATAAGCCAACACGTTGTATGAATTGTATGTATTTACCATTTAATAAATATTCTGTTGAATATTTTGACACGAATTTGACCGGGCGCTGTTGCTGCCACAGCACCCAGTCAAATTAGTCTCAGCATATTTAACAGCTAACGTGTATAGTGTTCTGGAAATTGATAGTCAGCGCGTTCGGGATCGATCGATCCCAACACGATCGAGGTGTGGGTGGAGCTTAGCTAGACTCTATTAAGAGGCCACATCCTAGTTATCCCTATCAGAGACATATATAACATATTATGCATGTCTCTGTCCATATGATGTCTAAGACACGACGATAAAGAGTCAATCCAGGAGTGTGATAACCATTTAGATCAACAGCATTCTGGTGACCAGTCAGTCCAGCAGCAGTATGATGATCAGTCAGACCAACATCATCATGGCGATCAGACAGTTCAACAGCAGCATGGTGAGCAGTTACTCAAACAACAGGATGGTGACCAGTCAGTCCAGCAGCAGCATGGTGATCAATCAGTTAAATATGGTGACCCTTCAGTCAAGTATGGTGATCAGTCAGTCAAGTATTGTGACGAGTCAGTCAAGTATGGTGACACGTCAGTACAATGTGGTGACCAGTTAGCCCAATGTGGTGACCAGTTAGTCCAGTATGGTGACCAGTAAGTCTAGTATAGTTACCAGTCAGTAAGTCAGATAGTCCAAGAGCAGCATGGTGATCAGTCAGTCCAGCAACAGTATGGTGACCAGTCAGTCCAACAATATTATGGTGACCCGTCAGCAAAATATGGTGACCAATCATCCATGTATGGTGACCAGTCAGTCCAGCAGCAGTATGGTAACCATTCAGTCCAGCAGCAGTATGATGTTCAATCAATCAAATACGCTGACCAGTCAGTCCAGTATGGTGACCAGTCAGTCCAGTGTGACGACCAGTCAGTCCAGCAACAGCATGGTGACCAGTCAGTCCGGAAACCACATGGTGACCAGTCGGTCTAACAGCATCAAGGTGATCTGTCAGTCCAGTATGGCGATCAGTCAGTCCAGTATGGTGACCAATCAGTCCAGTGTGGTAACAAGTCAGTCCAGTATGTTAACCGGTCACTCCAGTATGATGACAAGCCAGCTAGTCAGACAGTCCCACAGCAGCATAGTGGCCAGTCAGTTCAACAACAGCATGGTGATCAGTCAGTCCAGCAGCAGCATTATAACCATTCAGTCCAGCAGCAGTATGATGTTCAATCAATCAAATATGGTGACCAGTCAGTTCAGTATGGTGACCAGTCAGTCCAGTGTCACGACCAGTCAGTCCAGCAACAGCATGGTGAGCAGTCAGTCCAGAAACCACATGGTGACCAGTCAGTCAATTATGGTGACCAATCAGTCCAGTATGGTAACAAGTCAGTCCAGTATGTTAACCGGTTAGTCCAGTATGATGACCAGCCAGCCAGTCAGACAGTCCCACATCAGCATGGTGACCAGTCAGTTAAACAACAGCATGGTGACCAGTCAGTCCATCAGCAGCATGGTAACCATTCAGTCAAGCATGGTGACCAATCAATAGAGTATGGTGACCAGTCAGTCCAGTATGGAGACCAGTCAGTCCAGCATGATGACCAGTCAGTCCAGCAACAACATGACGTTCAGTCAGTCCAGCAGCCGCACGGAGACCAGTCTGCCCAGTATGGTGACCAGTCAGTCCAGCAGCAACGTGGTGACCTGTCAATCAAGTGTGGTGACCAGTCAGTCCAGCAACAACAGGTTGACCAGTCAGTGAAGCAACAGCATGGCGACCAGTCATTCCATCTGCAAGACATGTGTACATATTCAAACCAGCTGTCAAATAATCATTCAAGCCAGAAGTATGGCGACCAAACAAATCAGAAGTGTGGTTATCAGTCAAACCAGCAGATGCATGGTATCTACTCAATCCGACAGCAACATGATAGCCAGTCAATCCAGCAGCCTTGTGATCATGACCAGTCTTTTTTAGGGCAAGGCCGAGTCACAAAAATCTCAAGATAGCATCTTTCAATATCAAGAACATAAAGGGTAACTTTGTGTATACCCAGAAATTGTGTGAGAGAGATCAAATAGACATTATAGCCCTGCAAGAACATTGGCTATATGACCGTGAAAAATACTGGATGAAAAAACTACTTCTTGGTTTCCAGCATCATTCCAGATCTGTGGATGAAGGCAATCCATTACCCCCATACAGTTACCACGGGGATACGGCGGATCAAGTATAAGCTGGAGAGACGAGCTAAATAGTTTAATTGAAAGTCTACCTGATGGTTCAAATAGAACAGTCTGCATAAAAATAAACTCATCACCTTCAGTCATCATTATAGCAACATATGCCCCATGTAAAGGGTGTAGGAAATATAATGAGGAATAATGGAACTCTTAGCAGAATGGCAGGAACTACTGAACAAATATAAAGGCTCCAATGATGTCCTGATATGCGGCGATTTAAATGCATCATTGCATTCAGAATATCCAGATGCAAGAGACAAACTATTAAAAGATTTCTGCATCAAGAACCAGTTAGAAATAATTCCAAATTATCCAGTTGGAAAAACCTTTGAATGTGCAAATGGCTCTTCACAGATTGACTATATCATTGCATCAAACATAGATCTCATAAAACAAGTTCAGCATGTATCAAAGGAATACGACAACTGCTCAGATCATATACCAATTAGAGCTGTGATTACAGTTAAGGAAAGCAGCATGAGTAACAATGTGCTGAAGCCAGTACAAGAAAGAAAACCTCAGTGGGGAAAAGGTGATCTGGTTCAATATAAAGAAAATCTGGAAAGAATGATGCATCAAAAGGATCTCTGCTCATCAAACAAATCGGTAGACGAACTTATCACTACTGTCACCATATGTATGAAGGCCGGTACTAAAGGGGCAATCCCAGAGAGGAAGATTTCAAAGAAGGGTCGACTCTGGAATTATAAACTAGCAGAAACACCAAACATATCCAAAACAATACATCATCAATGGGTTCGTGCCGGTAGACCTTCAAATCCAAAACATCCATCAAAGATCAAATTAAGAGAGGCTAAAAATGCGTATCGGAGAGAGCAACGGCAGGCTGTAACAAGAGCAGAGCAAGATACTACAAACCAGATCATGAATGCCCTCCCCTCAGATCAGTCACTGTTTGCACAGCTAATACGAACTCAGAGAAAAACATCACAGAAAATTCTGCCAACAGAAATATTGCATGTGAATGATAAGGAGTATCATGGAAATGATATAATAGAAGGATGGGCAACTTACTTTGAAGAGCTAGGAATACCAAAGGAAAGCCCCACATTTAATAAGGCATATAAAGATCAGGTTGGAGGATGAGGATATGACCAACATTAAATCTATCTGTGGTGATGATCGGTCCAGTCCAGATCCATTCACGTGGGATGATGTAAACAGTGCTGTGAATGAGCTACACCTGAAAAAGGCCTCAGATTCTGATGGACTCTCATCAGAGCACCTAAAACATGGTGGTGTCTTATTAATCCACACTCTTCTGATACTGTATAATAAGATCATAGCTGAAGGCATATATCCAGATGCATTTAAAACTGGTCTGATTACATCAATCCATAAGAAGGCAGGAAAGCCGTTGACGATCCCAGATAATTACAGGAAAATCACAGTGACATCCATAGTGGGAAAAGTCTTTGCGAAGCGTTACCTTAAACGCATTAGACCATTGATTTCAGAAAGCCAAAGTAATCTACAATTTGGTTTCACACCTGGAAAATCACCATCAGTTGCAGCAGTTCTAATGACTGAAGTTATAGCGGAATGCAGAGAAAATAAGGTGCCCTGCTATGTTGGCTTTATGGATACACAGAAAGCCTTTGATGTTATCTGGCACTCTTCATTATTGCGTCGTCTTTACCTCCTCGGTATAACAGGGAAGCTATGGTTGATTGCGAATGAAATGTACAGAAACATGTCAGCACAAGTCACGTGGGAGGGACATAGAAGTAGAAAGTTTGCTGTCAAACAAGGCCTTCTACAAGGTGGGGTCACATCTCCTGATTTTCATAAACCATATTAGGATCCGCTACTAAAATTACTTGAGCAAACAGCAACTGGTCTACATATTGGTTCAATATATCTGGGCTCAATAGCACTATGTGATGATAGGACAGTCCTAGATACATCCCCAGATGGGTTACAGGTGGGACTGAATGCTGCAACCATGCATGCAAATAAAGAACGGTATGTTAATGGCATTGCCAAAAGCCAAGTGATGGTTTTCAATCAAGGCAAAGAAACAGAATATGAGTGGACACTAAACGAAGAAAAGATGGACGTGGTAAAGGAATATAAACATCTGGGACTAATAAGAACAGACGACAAAAGTGGCCTAGGCAAAGAAATTATAAGAAAAGCTCGTGCAACAGCTTATTCATTAATGGGTGCTGGCTTTCATGGAATTAATGAACTACGCCCAATTGTCAGTATAAAACTATGGTCAACATATGTAATACCACGATGTACGTATGGACTGGAGGCATTAATTATACCTAAGAAGGAAATGAGTCAGATCACTACACATGAAAGGAAAACCTTAAAGCAATTGCAATCACTTCCAAATAGTTGTGCAAATTCACTGGCATATTTACTTCTCGGTGCACTGCCGATAGAGGCGCAAATTGAAAAAAAGAAGCTGACATTACTTGGTGCAATACTAAGGAGTGAAGGCTCTGTCGAACAACAGTTAGCAATTCGGCAGCTCGTTATGAAAAGAGAAGGCAGACACAGTTGGTTTCAAGATGTCGAATTGATTTTACAAAAATATCAATTACCATCAGCCCACCTGCTGCTACAAGACCCACCACCTAAATGTGTATGGAGGCGTCATGTCCAAAAGGCTGTAAACACAGTAGTCCTAGAGATGCTAAAGGAAGACATTACGCAGAAATCATCAGCCCGGTTTGTGAATGTTGACATCCTTGATATCGGAAGGCCACATCCGATCTGGTCAACAGTGACAGCAAATACATATGATGTAAAACGTGCCGTCATCAAGGCAAGGTTGCTAACCGGTACATACTATCTGCAAGCACACAGATCCAAATTTAATCAATATGAGAATGATGCATGTCCTTCTTGTAAGAACGTTGTAGAAGACCGTATGCATTTCCTAGTTCAGTGTCCAGAATGTGCAGATATCAGAAGCATCTATATAGCGGAAATCAAGCATCTAGTGGCGGAAGATAGCTGGGAATTAATAAGCAAGGATGATAATCTTATTCTCCAGATGTTACTCGACACAACTCTCTTGTTTGGCCTGATTGGAAGCGATTCAATGTCGAAAATTGAATCCATCTCCAGGAAACTCTGCTATAAACTTCATATCAGACGTAATCATCTCTTAAATGAAATGAATTACCTAACAAAGCTTGCATTATAAAATATCAAGTTAGTATAATTAAAGTCAATTGCACATAGAAAAATACGGTGCACCTTATGCTTCCTGGATGCTCCTACATATATTTCAATAACAGTGAACTCATTTACGCGTCTGGTGAACATAAATTTACTCGTCTATGAACTGTGACCATTTACCTATATACAGATAGGAAAATCACTTGCGTGTGTACATGTATGTACATAAATATCAGATTTAATGATCGTTTGCGTGTGTGTATATAATATAATATATAATTAATGGAAAACTCCAGTAATTTGCGGATTCCAGAGATTCCCGGATAATACACCGAAAGGTGGTGCGCCAGACATTGGCGGAAATTCCAAGAACAGAACAGAACAGAACAGATGGCCCATTGTATCACAGACAGAGAAAATAACACTGAATTTTAGCATAAGAATACATGTATGTTTGGTAACTGGAAGATAGCGCCGCGTGTGTTGGACACAAACACAAAGACCAAAGGTCAGTCTGGCAACACATTATTTATATAATTTAGGGCATTAAACATTCCCCTTCCTCTGTACGGTGTGGTTATAGGACGTTCATAACAATTAATGGGCATCGAAAAGTTAGCGTTAACGAGAGAGGCTTTCAGGGGGCATAACTCTTTCAAAATTGCCTGAAACTTGAAATCGATGTGTAGCTTCTACTAACAAAGGACTGTACTAAGTCATAAATGGATGAACGGATCTTGATGAAACTTTAGGGGGGGGGGGGGGGGGGGTTCTAGTCGTAACTATTTACCTCAAAACGGGGCCGGTTTTCAATGGACCTTTCCACTTTTAGCTATTCCCCGCCCACCTCTAGCTAAGCTCCATCCACGGAAGCAACAGCGCCCAGTCAAATTAGTTTCAAAATATTCAACGGCATGTTTATTAAATAGCAAAAACATACAATTTGTGTAACGTGTCCGACTATTAAGCGCTAAAGACGGACCATTTCCAATTATTCAAGACGGCATGATTATGACGTCAGCATACACGCCACTTAGTTGATTCTGACGTCATATGATGGATGGATAAACTGGAAAGGTGAATTCACCACATGATTGGGTTTATAAGGGTGCTCGCCGGCAAATTTAACAATCTTTTTACCAGTTGTGGACGTTCCAGATTTTAGCTCGTACGCCAAGAGCTTTTTTCTAGTTTATTGCAATGAGGATGCGCGGTGCCACATAGAATCATGTATTTCACGCATTGTATATCGTCTTATATTCCCACGCATTGTCTAAAGCCATCAATTAAGAGTATGTGTTTATGTGACATCACTAAGCGGGAGGCGGTTAATAAATATGCATAAATGTTTAGTCTGAAGTACATGTATTAAAAGCTCACTGCAGGTAGGCTAAGTGGCAATGTAGGCCACAACTTGATTATTGTGTATAGATGGCATTTTCCATGAAGTTGGCTGTTTGCAATAAATGTATCAGATTGTTTGGATGATATTAATGATTCAACTTTTTCAAAGCAAAATAATCACTGTGCTATATTGTTGTCAAGTTGAACCAGAATCGATTGCGGATGCCTACGTAGGCCTACGTCACTAAACATATATGTAGAATGCTTGTATTGTACGCGTTACTATAGTAACAGAAATACTTTTACTAACCCTTAATGATGAATTCATTTTGAACGAAAAAATCTCGTCGCATTCCACATTTCCACTCTTCAGTTGGTGTACATGTCAGTCACGCCTGTACCGTGCCAAGAATGTACACGTATCAGCAATCATAGCCTATCTTTCTTCTGAGACTTATTAACATAACTCCAGAGGACTATCCTGTGATGTGAGCCAAGGCATGCAACCACGATCAACCTATGTACTAGAGCACGCACGCACCCACGTACGCGCACAGGCTCGGGCACATACACACGAGCGTGCGATTGTACCCAAACACACATGCGCACAGGTTTCATTAGCCAACTGACCATTCATAAGAGACTGTTTGTTGCAGTTTTTACTAAAACTGAGGAAACATGATAATATATTGATAATTATTATCTGCAGATAAAAAAGATCAGGAAAGTAAGTTAAATGTCATCTCTCAAGCTTTCTGTCAAACATCGTGTAGTATAGCAGCAAAATAGGTCATATCATCGTTATAACTGTGGCAGTATCAGCTTGTGTTACCACTAAGTCAAACAACTAGGGGAATGTGGGGGCAAGATGGGACACAGGGCAAAAAGTGACTGGCCCCTTTCTCACACAACGTTTGCACAACGCGATGTATGAAGTTATTTTAGGAATGCACTATCTCCTTGTATTTTGGAAACTAAATAGGTTTCATTTTCGCCAACGGTATGTGTATTCCGTATCGCTTTTTTGTATTTTGCGCATGTTGGTGTAAGAATCTATGTTAAGCAGTGCATTTCTATAGACGGGTCTCATAAGCAACTGCTAACTTAAGATGATTGTTAAATATAAGGTTCATTAAGTTAAATATGTCACAAAATAAACACATGCAAACACATGCATATGCATTATGAAATGGCCGAAAATGCGAAAAATGAAGTAAATGCTATTGGGGCAAAACGATACACCTCGATTTGGGCCAACAGTGTGTCATTATGCCCGAATAGATATTGTCAAATATTATCAATATATACACTACTACTACTACTACTACTACTACTACTACTACTACTACTACTACTACTACTACTACTACTACTACTACTACTACTACTACTACTACTACTACTACTACTTTTATCTTTTTTTGATAACACCATCAATGGATCGTGTGGAAACCCTTTCATATCCAAAAATGTATAAAAGACTGACGTACAAATCATACAATATACAAACAGTAAATACACGGCAAATGAAAAAGAAAAACTGCTGCTGCTACTGCTGCTGCTGATGCTGTTGCTGCCGCTGCTGCTGCTGCTGATGGTGCTGCTGCTACTACTACTACTACTACTACTACTACTACTACTACTACTACTACTACTACTACTACTACTACTACTACTACTACTACTACTACTACTACTACTGTTGGGACATTTACCTAAAGGGACACCCTGTCCCACTTTATTAAAAAAAAAATTTTGCATTTGTTGTCGAAAGTATATTTCTTCGAACTCGTTTTAGTTCTTCCTGTATAGCACATAGTCTGGAGTGTGATTCGATGACGACGGTGGTGATGATGATGCCACCACCTCATAAATCACATAACCCATATTACAACATAAATAAATAAGGATATAGAGTGTGCCGTTATGAGGGAGTTTGAACACCCCAATCTTCAGCGTGGTAATGTTCATTACTAAATTTAACTGCATTTAGCTGTATGCCACCAGACAATAATTTCAATGGGCGATAACTCTGGTGGACCTGCTGAATATTTAGAAAAGAATTTGACTGAAAGGTGTTGTTGGCTTGTCAATTTTTTTTCAAAATATTCAGCACGTCCAGAGTTAAACACCATGGGAAATGTAAGTTTGCAGAAATTCAGCAGGTAAACAATAACGTCATTATATCTCGTGGTTGATTTGACCAATTCGGAACATGTATGTCTTCCTCCCATAGTATTTATATGATATTACGCACCTCTTTACAACTCTTGCTAGATGCTTCGAAGAAGATGTATTCCTGAGTGTTCGTCCAGCCAAAAGTCTTATTCAATTCACATAATTTTCTAAACCTTGTACATACGATTGTATTTTTATATTTCTGAAAAAACCCTATAATTGCCCTTACGTACGTATGTGTATGTATGTTGTCTATATATTATACTGCATACTGTGTTAATCACAGTAGGTTTCTCGTACGCTGGATAATCTTATATCGCGTTCGAGATATTTTGTCAACGGCTTGAATGATTTCTGTTCAACGCCAATTGAGGAATTCAGTTTCTCAGTCAATCAAATGACGTCATAATTAACTACGTCACGTGTAGGCTGACGTCATAGTCAATTACGTCACGAATGACGTGATTTAGTCCGTCACAAACGCTTAATAGTCCGTCAAGTTGTACGAATTGTAAGTCTTTGCTATTTAATAAACATTATGTTGAATATGTTACAACTAATTTGACTGGGCGTCGTTGGCAGCAACAGCACCCAGTCAAACTATTTTCAAAATAGTCAACAGCTTACCTGTATAGTGTTGTGGAAATTGAAATTCAGAGAGTGCAGGGATCGATTGATCCCAACACGGACAAAGTGTGGGTGGCGCTTAGATATAGATGAGCGTGGCAGAGCTAAAACTGTATTCCTTCATTGAGCAATTGTGTAACTCACCATATCCTTCCTCAATGCACATGACCTTACCTTTACGCTACTTTGAAAAGTTCACTGTTCCGAGACAGAAAACATACACAAGAAGAAAGGCATTAAGTCTCCGTCCTTCGAGGAGAAGAATATAGGCATATCTGTCATTGATCAGAAATAAACTAATGAAGGATAATCTCATGAATAATGTACAGATCATATGTGCAATAAAGAAGAAAGTCGACAAAAGAACGAAAAATTGGCGAATCAAGCACAAAATTACGCTTAATTTGAAAATCAAAGGAAACTGAAATATACCATCTAAGGTTCATGAATCACTTTACATACATGGACTCACCAGTTGAGGTTGTAAAGTCTTATTGCTATTTATGTATCGCTTTTATGCCATCTGGTAAATTTAAAGCTGTATGTGAAAGACTAGCAGAGCAGGCCAAGAAGGCTTTATTCAAACTTAAATTTATCAATGTCAGAAATAATGTTTTGACAGCTTTCACGCTATTCAGTCCTTTAATTTTACCCATCTTATCTTACTGTGCATACATTTTGGAGACCCTTTTACATCAAAGGCATCAATGAAGATAACTGCATGCAATTAGGAGATAATGTCCCAGTCGAAAAGGTCCTAATTAGCTTCTGTAAATATATACTGGGGGTTAATAGGAAAGCTACTAATGCTTCTGTAACGGGTGAACTCGGGAAATATGCCTTACTCACCACGCTCCTTGCACAATCAGCCAAATTTTGGATGAGATTATGTGACATTGACTCTGAGTATTCGTCATTAGAAGAAAATAACTGAGCTAGCCATTAAAAAAATCTATGGACTAGTTTTAGCTTCAGAGAAATTTGGATCAACTAAAGCACCAGAAATAAAAAGACACGTGCTAAATTTACTGACTGATACAAATCAAACTGGTTGATCCATGTTAACAGAGATGCCACAGATCGAATTGGTACATCTCAACATGGTTCTAAACTTAGGTCATACCAAGCACTTAAAAGCAACTTTAGCATAGAGAATTATTTACTAACTGACCGCGATTTTTGTACGCGAAATTTGTTTCCCAAACTCAGAGTCAGTGCACATGATCTCCAGATAGAAGTGGGGACACATACAACTCCTGTAGAAAAAAAGGAATATGTTCACTATGTAACATTCGAGCTGTTAAAGATTTTATTCTAATATGTCCATTTTACCATAGTGAAAGACAACTGCTATTTAACTACCTTAGTGTTTTCGTAAATGTTGCTTCCCTCAGTGATATTGATATATGGCGAGTTGTGATGCTGCTTCCTTATTCAGTGATCCTGGCAGAGGTTTCAGGCAACAGTCAGTGAAATTTCCACTGCAACTAACGCACAGTACCTAGCAGAACATAAACTTCAACATTAATTTCAAATTCACACTTATTATGAATGATATATAGTTACTGCTCATATATTAATGTAACCTCTTAACTTGATAACAGAGGCATTAGTCTTAATTCGTGGGTGCCATCATATGTGCGTGTGTGCGTGCCAGTGGCTGCGTGCGCGCGCGGGGGTGGGAGACGCATGTGTGTATTGTATATATCATGTATATTTTAGCTGCCGTATGTACTATCTGTGTATGGCTATATTTATATGTATGTAGATTTTGTGCCAATAAATAATCTGAAGCTGAATCATCAAAACAAGCGATATCAAAGTGAAGAGGATGATTGCATTACTTTGGGATCTGTAAATAACGTCATAAACCGTATTATCAAGAGGAAATTGAGAAAGAAATGTTTGTTCCATGTACTCAAGATACATCAGATTGACAAGCTGCGGAAGAGAAGCTGGAGGCAAGAATTACCTGCCTTTTTAACCATTTCATGACGAAACCGACCCAAAACGGCCTCTGCAGTGGTGTTGAAGAATGCCCATTTGCAGGCCAAGAGAGATTATTTCTGAAATTTTACCACTGAAATGACTGGCTCGGTAATCGAGCCAGCCATTCCTATGGTAAATTTTCAAAAATACTCTTCTCTTACTTGCAAATGAACATTCAATGAGGACATATTTTGATTTTCTTGACCAAATTTAGACATTTAAAGGGTTAAAATAATGTTTACAATATTATCTTCGCAAAATTAATTACCAGTAAAATTTTCTGACACTGTTTTAATCCTCCTTGTCTATTCACAAATTTTATCAGGAGCCTTTCAACAAGTCAAACCAGATAAAGAAAATGTAAGAGGTAATATGACGAATATCTTGAAAAGTAATCAGCTGGAGGATCTTGTTGCATAAGTAAAAGTCGGAAGCCTCAAGTCAAATGTGATTTAAGCTTTCAGAAACATACATGTAAGGGTTACTCGGATGTATGTGTCCTAATGGTTTTACTGCCTAATTTCCTAATGTGGTAGCAATCCTAAAATAAAAGGGAGACAATCATGTGATCAAAAGATACACCGCTATCTGATTTGCCTCTAAGTTTGGATTCGGCACCTGCTTTCAGCGAGCACACTCCTGACGATGTAGATACTGGTGTTGCTGAATTATGTTGATGTTGTTCTTTCAACCTCTCGGCACCAACATATGCTCGCCAACTTGAACGTTCTAGAATGGACATGTTTTTCACCTGTATACACAATTCTTACTTCTCTGTATAACGCGTTGACATGGGAATGAACACTTAGATCAGCCGAATCATTAGTGTTGCCTAGCTTTACAGGCTTATGCTTACCACGTTCATGGTTCCATTCGCATCACTTACCACATCTGGTATTAGTCTGTGTGGAAACACATTAACGTATCTCACCATTGGTAATAAGAAACGTCCGTGATAACGCAGCCTACTGGGCCGATGCTGGGCCTATACCGGGCCGATACTGAAAGTATCGCCCGTTATCAGCCCAACATCGGCCCATTAAGCTGCGTTATCTGGGGCGTTTAAAAAAAGACTGATTATATGAAGTGAATCTAGTGTATAGCATCATCAGACCATTATTGTGACTCTATATGTAGCAAAACGTCTATGAGTTACGATTCTCTTATTCTACACGAAACACTTAATCACCTGCAAATATGTAACACATACTTAGTATTACGTACATGCTTTACATCATATATATATATATATATGTTAACTGTGTTTCCCTCCCGGTGTGAGTAGGTCCTACAATATGGTGTAGCTCTACAAGAGTTCTCTACCTTTTACCCGGGGTGGTGTGGCGCAGGGGTGGGTTCACAATGCTCTGAGATAGCGTGCTTCATGATGATGCAGAGGCTGATAATGTATATTTTAAGTTTTCTTAAAATGCTACCCTCCGAGAGTATTCGTAGTATGTGAGCGATGCTCTTCATATAGGTTTGTCTAGTCCACGCCTTCATCAACGTTTAACACCGCATTCAGTGGAGCAGATTTATAGGCGTTTATTGACATATTACCCCACATACATAGTATTTGCCAGCTGCGCACTGAAATGAATACTGGTGCTCATTTTGTGATGAATCCTGCTAAAAGATGTCGCTCTCGTAGACAGCAACACCTTACCATAAAACCACTGTATTCGAAATTAGTGCTAGTTGCATGCTAAGGAGAACTGACTCTAGGTTTGTTGACAATGGATACATCATCATCAGTGAATGCAACAGCGCCCAGTCAAATTAGTTTTAAAAATATTCAACATAATGTTTATTAAATGGTAAAGACATGCATTTTGTACAACGTGACGGAGTATTAAGCGCTGAAGACAGACTAAATCGAGTCATTCGTGACGTAATTGATTATGACGTCATCATGCATATTACGTAGTTGATTATGACGTCATATGATTGACTGAGAAAAGTGCTTCATCAATTATCAACACTGACATCCCAGTATATTAATCTCAAAACAACCATGTGCATGTCACGCGTAAGCTACATTTTGAAGCTGGTTTTGGTGGACTCGTGGAATCTATTGATGCCAGTCTCTATCAATGAAGTAGTCCAAAGTGGTCAAAAGGTTATGATTAAAGATTCAGAATTCAAATGCATTCCTAGATGGAATCCCCTAATTGGTCGTGTAAACGCTTGAAGTGTGGCGCTCAGAAAGAAAGTAGGGGTATCTTTGATCTTTGAGAGATTTCCTTGAAGAAACCAATGCTCATTAGTAATGTCGTTGGAAATTTCACGTTATGTAATACCGGTATCAATTTATTTATTCTAAAACTGTATTACAAGTTTTTGTTTGTATGAGAATTGACACTTGTATCATTGGTACACCATTATCAGGAAGCTACGCATTGGAGTTAGTGTCTCGGCACGTATGCTAGGGAATGCCAGAAATAATGTAAATATCAAGAATTCAAACACGTGTTGTTATCCATCTTCATTATCGCTGATTGGGATAATAAAGTTTATTTGTAGGTCATCCGGGTTCCTTAACTGTTTCATCAATTTACTTTGTACGTCATAAAGTAGTCTACCGACGTCCTTACAGGTAGCAACACAGTACTATCGTCCTTGTACAGGCATCATTGTAATTGCAATATTGATGCTGTTCTGTCTGCTTCCTATCAATAACCGTTTAACCTTTGCGTGTCAGAAGCTACACATTCTTTATGATGCAATGAATAGTATGTTGAGTATTTTGAAAGGAATTTGACTGGGAACTTTTGTGTACATATGACAACAACAGCTTACAGATGAATTAGTTTCAAAATATAAAACAAAGTACGTTAATAGTTGCCCTAATGCGCAGACATTTCAAGAGGTAATTAACGAAGGTGAAACGACAATAGGAACTGATAAGGTTTAAGGCATGATTTACAGAATGCTGATAGCTTTTACGGTAAAAAGGTTACCATGCATGGAAGTTTTACATTTATATGCAAATCAACGGATGTTTGTGATCGTTTTTTACCATTTACTCAGAATGGGGGTATGTAAGTTTGAAAATGGCTAGCAGACTCATTTTTTGGGAGGAGACTTATGAAATGTTACATGTCAATAACTATTTCCAACTCTGCAGCTTGCGCTCAGCAGTTTCCACCACCTTCAACGTGCTGCAAACGTTGGCTAATAAGTTCTTTTAACCGACACTCAATATATGTTTTGATTATTCGTTCTTAATGTGGATAGAATAAGCTTTAAAACAATACCAAACACTCTGTCATTTTCTAACTTCTTGGCTCTAAAAAATAAAGGTAACCCAAAAATAAAAACTGAAATCTAACAACAATACCCGCTTTAGGATGCGAACTCGTGACACATGACCGTAGCTAGAGGTGATATCATTTATCGTACCTCGTACGTACGTATACATGTGTTGGCTATGCTTTGTCTTAGTGCAAGACGAGTCAGTTTCTCCGACGGCCTATTAATTGTATCACAAATTATAGTTGACTAATTATAGAATTTATTGATCTCGTTGAGTCTGACAGTTCAGAGCCGTAGGTAATGATTTTCTAACGAGAAAGTCCAGTACTAGGCAGTGTCAGAGGGCATGCTCACGGATTTTGAATGTAGATAGTAGAGACTCTAAATGGCCATCGCCTGTATATCATGTGACTGGACAGAGTCATATTCCCCACTATCCTGACTTCTATGTATATCATTTAACCACGCTTGTGTCACCAGCGCCTCAAACCTCTCATAATACTACTTGATATATCAATTAAACATTTTCATGGTTAATATTTTTCAAGATATTTTAATTTTAGATGACGGTTTTTTGTAAATTTACCACTGAATTTTTTTTTCTCTGGCTTGACCATTAAATAGGTAATAGTAAAGAAAATTACAGTTTTTGCTTAGTCGGTGTCTATCTGTAGGCCGAGAGATGGGTATTTTTGAAAATTTACCACTAGAATGACTGGCTCAGTTACCGAGCCAGTCATTCTAGTGGTCAATATTTTTAATGCCCTTTTAACTCCAGGAATTCATGCCGAGTAATTAATCTTGTACACATTAAACTGTACTTGCCTTAATTAGACCTTTACTTTTCTAGAATAGGCTATACTATTCGCGTATTGTCCAATATCAATGTAACCTCTATGCAGTTCATTTTAAGCATTCAATTAGTCGCATCGTTAGCTGTTCGGCATGGCTGTAAGATCCAAACCAGTTAATAAACCATGGCAAGACAGACTATAACAGGTTTAACCCCCATGGCTCTATACTAGTACTGCATATGTAGGCATCATCATCATCATCATCATCATCATCATCATCTACAAGTGGAATGAATGGTTGTGGCATATTTTGAAATACGTTCATCCTCTTATATTGAAAGCCTATATATGATATTTTGATTATACCACTGATCCAGCCAGTCAACCGTGTTCAACGATTAGAATATGATTTTTATCAATTTATACTTATTTCCATTGCATTGCAGTTATTGACGTAGCAATACCAATGAGAAACGGCACTACCATTAAATGTCGCATTGTGAATTGCATATGGTCCAAATGTCGATAAATCACATACCGATCCTTCAATACTCGATTCTTCTACGATGAATTGCATAGCCTAAGACTATTCTAGCAGGATGGCAAGTCTTCATATGTGATGACGTCAACTCCAAACAAACATGTATAGTTTGGTTCGTGTAGCGCTTCCTTTGGAATAGGACAACACAACATTAGGCATATAATGGAGATGTATTAGCTGCTTTCATCTGCACTGATGGTTTATATGCAACAAGCCATCCTGTTAGCACCAGGTATACGTTCATCCGGCTTGGGTTGAAAAAGGGTCGTCTGCATTACTGAAAAATAAAAATAGAAGATAAACAATTCTGTTCTATCGAAATTCCGAAGATTTGCAACATTAATCTTTAAAAATAATTTAATTAATTACTTTCCTAAAGTCTTCACTTTAGTCATACGTGCATTGCGCTTGAAAGGTGTGAACAAGTTATTCTTAAACAGACTATAACTAATAGCCATGCATTTGTTGCACTTATCTGACAACAAGCATGTCTCCGTTTCACCATTAATTAACCATAATTTGACCTTCATTACGTAAGACTGTCTGACACATACCTCATCAATCGTGGGCTAGACCGATATTTCAACGCTGTTTCTAGCCATACCATTACGCTCGCCGTAACTAGTTATTACACACGCTATATACTGGTGTTAGCATGCGCATGCGCATAACTGCACTTACCTTCGCAATCGCAATCGCAGATAATCAGGTAAAAATCAACGTCGATTATTCGGGATTCATTCATTTCTATATTACATAACACATGCTTCAAATTAATTGTTCTTACTTTTGACTTTCAATCAATTGTCGCCGATTTTAATCATCAGCTGTACATGCCAATTGTATACGATTAACTGTATGATTAAAAATGAATCCAATATGTCACTCAAGTATATTATGTCATACTTAATTACGTTACATGTAGGCTGATGTCACAACTCACATTCATAATTGACAGAAATACTTCTGCACGAACCTGGAATACCCCGGAAGTTGTACGAATTGTTGCTGTTATTGTTGTTGCTGTTGTTGGTGGTGGTGGTGGTGGTGGCGGTGGCGGTGGTTGTGGTTGTGGTCGTGGTTGTGGTGGGGTTTTTTTTTATTGGCCGGTTACACTTTCATGTATTTGAGCCATATCTCAAGAATGAAGCGCACCCAGAAGGGTATCTTTACAATTTAATAAACATTCTGTTGAATATTTAAAACTAATTTGACTGGCCGGTGTTGCTGCCGCGCTGTTGCTTCCTATGGCAGCAACATCCATAAGTCAAATTAGCTTCAAAATATTCAACAGCCTTGCGTTCAAAAGGGAAAACATTCAACAGCGCTCTGCGCGTGCAGAATCGGCTTTTTCGGTTTGTATATTAGGCAAAATGACGTAATTAATCCGAAAACAGCAGGATGTCAGTAGTTTGCAGATTTAGCAAAGCATTTTGAAACGTTGACACTTTTGAACGCTTTATAATTACTATGAAAGCGCAATTCTGAGAATTCAGGCGTCAGAGGATCCCAACACCGGCAAAGCTTGGGCTGAGCTTAGCTAGAGGTTGTGGGGGCATAGCTAAAAGTCGTTTAGTAGGTCATACATACTAACGACGGAAGAACGAAATAGAGTGTACATGGACTCTTTTTGATTGGGTTACGTGTCGTATTTATCAGACCTGACACATGAATATCATATGACTCAATGTTACTCGCTATAACCGACAAGAACATGATGTCATGCCCAATTTATACAATCTTTGCCAGAGTTGTAATGATTTGAGTTGAGGAGTCACTGTGGCAAAATGACTCGACTTGACTCGAGTCTTGGCACTAAATAACTCTACTCGACTGGAGTCTGTGTCCTAAAGACTCCACTCGACTCGTGTCAAATCCTCTAAAGACTCGAGCTCCAGAATTGCTGTTATGACACAATATTTTGCGGTATGCATTCTCATTGTACACCACATGCTTTTGGGTCTGCTGAAACTGTTGTTCAAAATATTTAACTTGTAGATATATCTTTCGTTTTAATGATGGCAGTATGCGGAACTATTGTAACTGGAATTGAAGAAATTACATATTCTCTACATTTGGGATATACCAAAAAATATCTGAGAATAAATAAAATATGGTAAAAGAACTATTTCCAGCCATATCTTTCTGAAATATTCACTGACTTAATGAACAGCAATACATCTTTCTCAAATCTTATGATCCATAAAATGAAGAACATTATGCAAATTATCCTTAGAGACTGGTTAACTTAATAGAAACTTCTCTAAAATTGGTTCTCGGGTTTTAATTTTTTTAAATTCCCGAATGAAGATCCCACCCCAAGGTATGCTTTGCTTTTAGAGGCGCTAAAATCTTTCTATGAGAAATCTCTCAATAAATTAAATTATTTACTATCTAAAATATTAAGTTGGACATTCTAAAATTAATTTGTCTGGAAGACATCCAGTCATAATAATGTTAATTAACATATTCAAAAGCTTTTCTGTATGGTAGCCATGGAATTGAAATACATGGAAATCATCGCTGAAAGGGTTACACAACTTCAAGGCCCTACCCAACGACCAACACTGTGTTTTCTATATAGTTATCTGCTCGTATTACGATCCATCTACATAGACATGATATCACATAGTTTGATCTGTGCAATACGCAAAGTGAAGTAACTCGTTTTGTAGTAACTTGGCATCATTCATTCTCTTAACAACCAGGTATGTAGATCATGGTATCGTCAGCAAATAATGGTGTTGTAGATGTTAGACCATTTACTGTGTCATTGATGCAATACAAGAATAGGTATGGTCCCAGTACATAGTCTTGTGAGACACCGGAGACAACTGGAACACAATGGGCATTTCCACTTTTAGCTATGCCCCGCCCATCTCTAGCTATGCCCCACCTACACCTCGCTCGTGTTGGGATCGCTCGATCTCTGAAATCCCTGACTATCAGTTTCCAGAAAACTATACAGGTAAGGCATTAATTTTTTGGGAACTATTTTGGACCTAATTTGACTGGGCGCCGTTGCATGTTTATTAAATAGTAGAGACACAATTCGTGCAACATCTCGGACGATTGTTAAAAGTTAAAGACGGGCCAAATAGAAAAATGTATGACGTAATGATTATGGCGTCATCCTACAGGCCGCTTAGCTGATTATGACGTCATATGACGTCAGATGATGGGTATTCTGGAAGGGTGAATTGGAGTATGTTCCATAAATAACTATACGGATTGAGCTCTGTCAGCTAAGAAGCTGTGGATCAATTGGTTTGCTTTACCATTGATGCCATACCACTTCAGTTTTTCAACTAATCTTGCGTGCCCAATTTTGTCTAATGCTTTGGAGACGTCAAGGAGAGGTCAAGGACACAAACGTCTGCCTGGAGGCCGTGTTGCATGTTACGGTATCATGTATGCACCCACGGAGTTTGTCTCGCATGACTTCTTTTCACGAAAACTGTGTTGATGGTCAGACAATAAATCATAGTGGCTGGTATGTGTCATTAAGCTCCGTGATTTTGAATGATATACTGATCGGACTATTAGGGAGATAATTGGCTGGTACATATTTCTGTCCCTTTTTTTAATATGGGTGACACATTCGTATATTTCAAGTCTTGGAAAGGGGTTGGAGGGGGCACAGCATTCATTCGGAGATTCAGGAAATATCCTAGTCAAGGGGTCTGCAATTTCACTTGATAGCTCCTCCTTGACTCTGGGGGTGTATATTTTTGGTCTGCTGTTAATTGTACTACTACAGGGTCATCAGCATACTGGCCTAGTTATGTTGTTGTTCTTTAGAACATCTATGCTGCTGGTAGCTAATGATTCCATACATTGGCTAAGGCTTTGTTGGGATCGAAGTTGACGACGATGTCAACTATCTGCTCCCCACAGGCATTTGTATCAGTGTCGCTAACGAGTTTGGGTAAGTCGTAGGTGACTCCACCATCTTGCTTGGTATAGTATTTCTACATTACGTAGAGATGGTTCATTTGAAGGCGTGTGACCAGGATTTATGTTGTTAAATATAACTCGATACGTCATCTGATCAAAAAACGCCAATATGAATACGCCGCATTTTAATATAATAATATAATATTTCACAGTCGATCTTGACACTAAATCCTAGCATACACGTTTTAATACGCAATAGGGCGTTGCATTAACTTTGTTGTTTAAGTATGTTGGTGTGTTTGTCCATGTACATATTGGTGCGTGTGGGGTGGAATGATTGCTTATCGGTGCATGTACTGGCGTCTGCTTCAATGGCTGTCTTAAGGCGATTGCATGGACTGGCAGTAATATTCCACTCACTAGATATCGCTATATCTACATGGCAATACATGCTTTGCAAGTAGCTTACAATAACAGCACAATTATTCATTACTACTTCTGAAGAAAATTAAGTAAATCAACGCTTTCTCACGATAAGCAAATATCTTACATCATCTTAAACATCGTACGAAAGCAATTATCAAGCAAATGCTATGATGTAGCCGAAGAACACTTACTCATTTAGTGAAACAAACATCTTTGCGTGAGTATAAGAAGATTTAAGACTGTTCTATGGATCCCCACAGGGGGAACCTGGAACATACACAATCAAATTACTAGAGGTCGCGTGTCGGCGAAGAGGAATCCAGTATGTAATGGGCCCTTAGTCAATAGAACTTTACCCAAGATCAATATTATTGGCCAATTATCATTCCATCAAAACGATTTTCTTACGCTTGTGAATGCAATTCATGATCCTAACAGCAGCAGCATGTTCGGGTTGTGTGTCTGCTGAATTCTGGAAGTAATGTGACATCACAAACCGTCATAGATCAAAGAAAGATTCAGCTGGAATTTTGGCAACAAAATAAAGGCATACGGTAGGCATCTGTATGATGATACTTGTAATGTAATTCAACTGATAACAGCATCTTCTGGAATGAACAAATATGCCTTGTGTAAATTGATATACTGGGAATTCAAATACACGATCCACATATGCAATTTCCCATTCAGTTAATAATTTGCCATGTCAGTTATTGATTCAGTCATTTATTGATTCAGTCATTGGTTGATTCAGTCATTGATTGATTGATTGATTGATTGATTGATTGATTAATTAATTAATTAATTAATTAATTAATTAATTGATTGATTGATTGATTGATTGATTGATTGATTGATTGATTGATTGGTTGATTCATTCATTCATTCATTCATTCATTCATTCATCCATCCATCCATCCTCCATTAATCCACCCATCCATCCGTTCATCCATCCATCCATCCATCCATCCATCCATCCATCCATCCATCCATCCATCCATCCATCCATCCATCCATCCATCCATCCATCCAGCCAGCCAGCCAGCCAGCCAGCCAGCCAATCAGCCAGCCAGCCAGCCAGCCAGCGTTTTCACAGATGGTTGTCATGAAAGTAAGGGACTAGAATTTCTGCAGTGGAAATACTTAACTATAGCCGGTTGTTTATCACTAGGATGGTCATCATTACCCACTTGACACAAATAACTTGATGCGATTGAGAAAATATTATACCCTATTTTTTGAATTATTTTTTATTTATTTTCATAATATTCAACAGCTTTCACGTATAATTGCATTGAACTAGAAATGCTGATATTTCAGTGTGGCCCTGCTTTCGGTTACACACTATTACACTAGAACCATGCATGATGTTAATAAGATGCTGAACGAAAACAAACATCCGTTCCTATTTGCTCACCCACAGCCAGCACGCACGCAGCTTGCCACTCAAATAATTACTGACTTGACGGTTAGCTGCACTTGTGAAGCCGGTACATCGGCTGACCACTTTATCACATATTTCATATTGAAATAAGCATGAAGATGCAGGGGATATCATAACCTCGTACTTGTTTGACAGCTGCTTTGAGAATTAAGACTGTTACGGTAATCATCCAGCAGCTGTTCAGTATCATGTACTCATGCACCTTCAAAGCTCGGAGGCAATGCCAAATTATCGACACCTAAATGGAATGCTAAGTCAATCTCTCGAGAAAACACATTCATTATTTTATTTTCCAGTTGGTGGTTAGTACTTAATAAAGGCTTTGTCTTAAGTTTGGCAAAACGATCATATGGATAATAGCCACCGCCAAGTCATCGTCTGCTTGGTATATCATCAATATATTCCTTCTGCCTTAATTAAGACGAAGCATCGATTCACTTTTAAAGAGAAACTAGGGTGACTATGTTTCTGGTAACACGCCTACGAACTGACGGAATTGACCCACCACGCCCACCCACCGTTCCCTACCTCCAGTACTCATGCTAGTTCGTTACTCGCATGTTCTACCTCACCTGTAATTCACAGTTTTTAGAGATGTTCTACATTCTGATAATTTAAGCCTATTGGGATACAGCCATGTTCCGAGATACACACCAGTATAAGTCTGAATAGATCTGTATAGTTAGCAGTCAGTTCTCTCACCGCTGGACTTGCCAAATAGAATTCTGTAGCCTCGTGTCAGCGATGATTGAATCGTTGAAGAGGATAAGTGAGATCGAGCATACATCCCTGAGAACATGTTTGAATAGACGGAAATATCGTCAAGTGGTCGTTGAGCGCCACCGGCCTTTTGACGCCACCAGCTAGAGGGACGGAGGGAGGGAGGGAGAGAGAGAGAGAGAGGGGGAGGCTGGGGAGGGGGAGAGAGAGGGGGGAGGAAGGGAGGGAGGGGGGAGAGAGAGAGGGAGGGAGGGAGGGATGGAGGGAGGGAGGGAGGGAGGGAGGGAGGGAGGGAGGGAGGGAGGGAGAGAGAGAGAGAGAGAGATAGAGAGATGGAGAGAGATGGAGAGAGAGAGAGAGAGAGAGAGAGAGAGAGAGGGAGAGAGAGAGCCGAGAGAGGGGGAGGGAGGGATGGAATGAGGGGGGGGGGGAGAGAGAGAGAATGACGGAGGGGGGGGGGGGGATGGAGAGAGAGAGGGTGGGAGAGAGAGAGCGAGGAGGGGGGGGGGGGCTGGGGGGGGGGGGGTGAAGGTAATGTATATTTCTAATGTCAATAATATGGCTTTCGCCAACCATGGCCACTCTGTGAAGTGTCGATGCTGAGTATGCTTGGCAGGGCGTTGTCAAAACAAGTTCTCTTTCAGAATCATGCTAGGAGTCCTCCTGGAAATGCAGGCATTAATTTATGTAAGAAGAGAAAAATATATGAATGTGTATGTAATTTCTGACATTTGCTTTGTTTCCAGCATCATTGTTTTCATTGTTATGAGTGTTGTTTTAGGTGAACGCGGGTGTCTTATGTTCAAAGGAATAACAACAATCTTACCTGGAGTACATTAACCGACAGCATGGGATGCATGACACTCTTGTTAATGGTATCGTTGAACATGATTAATATCAAAGGTTAATTGCAAGACACATTCCAATAATCTGCCATTACATGTATGTGGCGTCAACCTCTCTGCTGGTTAATCTTGCCAATCCACAATGGTTTTTGTAGTTAACTGAACTTAACTCGACCAGAATTACGTTAAAACATACATGGTTCTCAGGAATCCGGTCTGTCATCAAAGTATCTGACGTCATAAGCAAACTAGATCACTTGTTAGCAGCTTACTTCACAATCAAATGACATGTCCGACACGAAAGGAGTGAACGCCCGACAGTAATTCTCTGAGTCGTATATCATTGGTGAGATTACAATTTAATAAAAATTTATGTTAAATATATTAAAACTAATTTGACTGGGAGCTGTTGCTGCCAACATATTCAACAGCTTACCTGTGTACCTTGAAATCGAGAATGTGGGCGTCCAGGGTTCAACCTGTTAAAATCGATTTAAATGTGTGTACAAAGTGGGAAAGCTTAGCTAGAAATGGGCGGAGCTCAGCTAGAAATGGGTGGTGCATGGCTAAAATGGATTCCTATGTTAAGCTAAATATTAAACTGCTGAATATTTAGCAAAATGTTTAACAGAAAACTATTATTATATAGGCGTTCTCACATGTTAATTCACCAAATCCATTATTAAAGGTTATGTTAACCCTTTGAATCCTTACTTTCTAGAAATCACAATGTTCAGGTAACTATACAGGTAAGCTGCTGAATATTGTGAAGCCTGTTTGACAGGAATGTCAGCAACAACAAATACTAGTCAAATTAGCTCCAAAATATTCAACAAAATAGCTCTTGTATTGTAATTGACTTTTTTCCATATCCGACCTTAAGGGACCACAGGGTTAACAGTTCTAGGCTGGTAATAATGATGATAAAATGACTCAAAAGAAGTATCTTTTAAGAATTACTTTTAGTTATTTTGTCAAGACTTTACACAGTGATGGTCGAACGCAGGTAAAAAAATAAATAACGTTACTATTAAAAACGATACAACGAGTCAACATCCGTTGGGTTATGTTATATAGCTGTTAGTCAGTAATGAACTTTCCCATATTAAGACACTATGGTACAATGTGTTATTAGTCAGGCGTCCGCCCATCAGTATGTCAGGTCACTGCTCACAGGGCAGATCATCGTCATAACTAAGCTAACCCTGTTCAACTATCAATCCTAAAATCTCAGTGGCAAGACACCCGTACAGGTAATTTGTTTACGGTACTATATTCAATGGAAGGTGTTGCTATGTTCAACTTGTCTCGCCTGTTTCTCATCTCCCACATCCAAATACGTAAGCTATGTTGCAATGGATCTTTCCAGAATAATGACGTCATAATCAGCTAAGCGGCGTGTAGGATGACGTCATAATCATTACTTCATAAATGATTCTATATGGCCCGTCTTTAACTCTTACTAGTCCAACTCGTTGTAGGAATTGCATGTCTCTACTATTTAATGAACATGTTGTTGACTATTTTGAAACTAATTTGACTGGGCGAATTAGTCAAAGTATTCAAAGTATTCAACACCTTACCTGTATAGTTTTCTGGAAATTGATAGTCAGGAAGTTCAGAGAGCGATCGATCCCAGCACGAGCGGGCTGTGGGTGGAGCTTAGCTACAGATGGGCGGGGCATAGCTAAAATGGAAAGGTACATTGAGGAATCCGATCTGTCACTTACATATATGACTTCATACAAAATTACGTCATATGTAGGCTGACATCACAATATGTAGTGGCGTATCTAGTTCAGTCATGAACTTTGAAAGGTTTGTCAAGAGTAAGACTTGTATGTCTTTAATATTTAATACACATCTTGTTGAATATCTTGAATCTAATTTGACTGGGAACTGTTATTGCCATATGCAGCAACATCACCCAGTCAAATTAGTTTCAAAATATTCAACAGCTTACCTACATAGTTAGTTACCTTGAGATTGGGATTCTGGAAAATCAGGATTCAAGGTCCGTCTAACTTTCTGCGTGCTGGAATATATATAAATTCCAGCACGCAGAAAGTTAGACGGACCTTAGTTAGAAATAGATCCTTTTGTTCATTCTGTCCATCTTAAAGAACCACCACCTATTATTGTATGAGGTGGTCGCATAAGACATGGTTTGTCGCATCAAAACGTATTCAAGGTGAAGTCAGAAGAGAAAGCACTGCGAATGTTCAGTAACTACCGGGTATCGTTAATCTACATTGTCTATTATTGTCTATTGCTGGCGGTCTGGAACCTACCTGAATATCTGCTATTTTTAAAAGCACAGTGAACAAAATGGGATCTATTTTCAGCTATCACCTGTCACTGTGAAATTAATGTGTGATTGTGTTGTTTTAAACAAAGCGTCAGGTGTAGCAAAAGCATAGAATAGAATGTGGCTAAACTCCAATAAGTTGTTTGTGGCAATAGTCTACTTAAGCCATATGCTACTATGACCGAAATAGTAGATATATCATAGATCTAAAGCAGGTTTAAAAAAAGGAACGCGTTCTTAAAGGTTAGCAACGTCTTTTCCCAGTATTACGTGTGTATATGGTAGAATGCAATCACGATACAACACAATAAACATTTTGTTCCAATTTTCTATCACTCTGTGTTCACTTCTACATAGCATCGAACGGGCGCTGGTATGGGCCAATGGTCCGGTGGGTCAATGTTAATGCCAAAATTGGTTTGCGCGGAAATTCGTACATTGCTCTTTGAGCGAATTTTAAGAAAACACATGCAGACGATTCAGGTTATTGCTATAGCAGCTTCTTATGAATAGGTAAATGGCCCAAAATATCATCTAATTCATCTGTGTGCGACACTCTGGATGCCATTTTATCATAGCCAGTATGACCAATAAGCAGCTTCGGCAATGAGTAAAATGTAAATGTGGACGCGCAATTTTTATGATTATGTCTCCTATTTCCAGCATACATTTAAAAAGCGGACCAATTAAATAAAAGGTCGTGTGTACGTCTTCTTCTTCTTCTTTTCGTTCGCTGATCATACCGCCAGTCCTGTAAGTGACTATCGACATGATCATAAGCGTTAAGTGCGTGGATCCATGGTTTATTAGAGTGCGCCGTGCAGCCTGGAACCTCCGTCTTCAGCACTCGAGATTTCTGTCAGGGTTACCGCACCCTTACCTCATTTAGTCGCCTCTTACGACACGCAGAGGATACGGAAGGTGTATTCTAAGCCCCACCTACAGGGCACGTGTGTACGTAATGCAACATGAATACGAGTAGCAATAAATGTATGGGCGTGTTGGCGTTTTACCTATAATAGCGAAAACTCTCGTAGCTACTCTAGGGTACACGAGCATGTGATCAATTACCCTCGCGTAAATGAGCATGTGTTTAAATTACATTGATTTCAATGCAAACACGTGACCACTCGATTTACCCTTGCTGATAGGTGGGTACCGTGGGTAGCCCCGAGTAGGTACTAGAGTACGTACTCCAGCCGTTTAGGCGCTACTCCAGTAACTGGAGTAGCTACCCTACTAGGGACGTAAACTCGGCCTACCAGAAACTACAAATGATGTCAGAGGTCGCGCGTTCGCTCACTTTACAGCGTCTGGCGTGAACGTGCGAAAATTCGCGCAGAAAAACCAATGTTCGTGGTCGTAGTCGCGGTCGCGCTTGGTGTGAATAGAGACTAGCTTTATTGATACCGGATCGGACCCACAACCGTCGGCAGCGCCTAACTATAGACTAGTATGTCATCTTTTGTGCATTTTAAATAGCCCGTATACATTTGAGTGTCATTTTTCAGGTTTTTTCAGATCGTAGGCCTACTTGGTACAAACGATTTTAACCTTCTATACATGTGATCTGTAGAGCATTCACCAATTGTGTGCGCGTGAGTGCATGCGCGCGTGTGCGAGGGAGGGACCGATCTATCTACTAGTCAAATAGCCAAATGCTAGTAAAACTGAAATTTGGCTAATGAAAAGCAGAATTGGCTAAATCATTGGCTACTGATTAAAATTAATTTAATTTTCTTGAGTGGCAGACATCCAGACTAATTCCAGCGTTTCAATTGCAAAGCAAACATATTATTTGTTACATATCTGTGTTGCATTTGTAATGTTCTAATAGGTAAATGTTAAGTTGTTGAATATTTTGAAACTAATATGACTGAAAGCTGTTACACCTTTCTTATGTATTAAGACCCTATATTCGCTGGGCTGTATAATTGATAGTATTAACCGATGATGACTCATTGCAAACATGTTCATAAGTGACATTCAAGATTCAAGATTCAAGATTCTTTATTTCCATATCGGTAAATATAGTTCAACAATTCAATACAGGCATCCACCAAAGGCAAGGCCTATGATGCGGTGGACATTGAATTAAAGATGTGGCTAAAATATTTAATATTTGGCTAACAAAAATGGTATTTGGTTAATCTATTGGCTAGAACATTACAAAAGCCAGATCTGTCCCTGTGAGGTGTGGCTTGAGAGGGGTAACTATTGTATCTGATCCAGTAATAACGTTATCCAGCAATGTGGAACAATTAAATCTGTCAGATTCAGATAATCGACTCACTATGAAACGTTACATAACAAGCATCATTATAAATAGCTTAGAGTTGTATCATCTGAGACACTGTGTGTAGGCCTACTATCACCGGCTCAAGGCGGATGGTTATTTTGTTTATCGTGGGAAATGTATAGTAAGCAATTATATATCCCTCCAGTGGAATGCCGAACGTCCCTCCAGTGGAATGCTGAATAGTGCATACTATTCCAGTAATACCTGAATCAGGTGTATAGCCTCATGTTTTGTTTACATATACATATGAGCTATTTTTGTTTGACATTTGTTATATTCTAGGATTAGCCCATCATTGCAACACCATATCGAAGTAAGAACATTTCTTCTACTTAGCCATTAATTACCTCCACCCTTTGTTTATATTAATTACCTCGCTTACCGTTTTGGTTTTTTCTCCCGTAATTGAATTTATTATCTCCCTTGTGCACACTACAAGGATCAACTCCGCTTAGGCACTGTTCGAATCGGGTTAGCCATACCACGATCGTTGCCTCCTTAAATACCCCCTCAAATTAGAAACTTTCAGCAATGGCTATCAATAATCCAAAATAAGTATTATTTCTTAAATATAGGCCCTACACTCATTTCTATGCAAAAATACGCACACGGTAATCTAATAAAAAGAGGCCCAATGGCATGTGACGCTCACCTGGACCATTGGCATTTGAACCATTTGCATTTAAATAGACATGATGGATAATTAAAAAAAAATCCAAGGTGGCCACCACAAATTTACCGAACAAAATTCTCATTAGAACTCTTGAAGCCGATCACCGCAGGATTAATCCGCCCATTTAGTTTCGTTGAAATCGGGCCATTGATTAAGGGTTTTAAAGGATTTCTGAAAAACCCAAGGTGGGCGCCGAAAATACTGACTAATCAAAATTCCGTATACAGCCCACCTACCCGCCTAGTGTCCATCCAGCTGAGTTTCGTTGAAATTGGCCACGTGTTTAATGAGGCCTTTTAGCTGAATTCCCAATTTTTTTTGGAAAATCAAGAGGGCCAAGGGTAAATTGACCAACCAAAATTCTGTATACAAATTCTGAAGCCCACCACCCTAGCGTCCTTCCAGCCAAGTCTGGTTGAAAGTGCCTAAGCGGTTAATGAGTAGTAGCGTTTTAAACGATTTCCCGCCATTTTTCTTCTGTTTCTTGGAATGAGCCTCCTGGACAGGAGCACCGCGTATACGCGTATTTATAAATATTATTATATAGTCTGGTAACTTAAAGTAGTAAAAGTAGAATAAACAATGTCTCTACTCTGTAGACATAAGCGCGTGCTGATTGCTGTAACAAGGTTACAGATATGCGGGGAAAAGACTGGTTCAACAGATACAAGCTTCTACATTATGTTATGTAGGCGCACAATTAATAGCAAAGTTACTTCTGTACAACTAAAACCGAGTAAGCCTGTTGTATGATTATTATACATGAATCATCATCGCTGTGTAGTCAGATCGCTTCTGATGTAAGGTGTACTTCATGTGTATTGAAGTTCGTTCAACTGAGATTTGCAGTGATTTATCGTCAATGAGATATGTACAATCTAGCAGGAGATGTGTGAGCAGTGCCGGATCTCTACTGGTTTCTAACCACAGGTCGGATCTGCTACCAAATCTGAGGCATTTCTCTTGTTCCAGCAGCCTGTTTGTTCCTTTGTTGTTTAGATAGGAGCATATAGAGAGAAAGTTCATTCTGTCTTAGACACCCTGGTTACAGAGAGGACATATGTTGTTTTCGAATTGGTTGAGCTGGGACCGGAGACCTTGCAGTGGGTATGTTCCTGTTACAGTACTCGAACTTTTATGTGTGCCTTCTCCACGATGTTCGTTCATGACTGCCAGGAGAGATGCAGTTCCAGATTTCACAGTTGTCTCCATTCAGACATCTCACGTTTGAATTGCCGACCACGGACGGTTTCAACTCGGACAATGTAGTGATGCCAATAGCATGGGTTACTTCCCTCTTCCATTCACATTTTGTTGGAAGATTTGCAAAATATTTTAATGCAGATTGCACGTGGTATTTGGCAAGCACTCTGTCAGTATAGGTGAACCAGCTGTCACGACAATCATTTCTTATTATTAGTTGCTGTCATGTACTCTCTGGATCCTGAGGATCGAGCGATAGTACCGAGTAATATGAGTCGCTGTCTATCGATTTCCCTGTCAATGGGATGTGCATCAAATAGCAAGTAAACTACCCCATCCGTGGTTGAAGTTGTTAGGCTTTGGATGCTCTTGGGGATCTTTTTCTCGTACAGCTTGAGCTCTCGCAAATCTGCCTGTGAAGGATTTATTGATTCTAACCCATATATTGCCCTAGGCAAGACGAATGTTGTCCATATTTTGGATTCAGGGTTTTGGCACTGTGTAGTCCGACACCGAAGAGAGCATATACTGTAGCTTTTGCTATAGCACCTGCAGCGTACGTAATGCTGGTTGTACAGCTGGTTGCACAGCGTTTGATACCTAAATGCATACATTCATTGACGGCATCCGTCGCTTGCCCATTCATGGTGAAACTGCCAGGTCCATTTCTTTTGTGATTGTTGAATACTACGAGCTGGCTTTTTGACAGTCCGTTTTATAGCGTTCTGGTAGGGTGCTCGACTGCAGTACCTATTGCTTTTTGTAGTTCATCCGGTGTATTGGAAACTGGCAAGTAAAGTCTTATCGTTTGCGACTTTGACTGTACCCACATACTGAGTTCCTATACATAGGCCTGTTGGTGTTTGTTCTAAGAGGCTCAGAAGTGGATCCTAGTAGAGCTTGTGGAAATTGGCTGAGGTTTTCCCTCCTTGTAGTACCCCCTGAGTTAACGCTACATCGGAAGAGACGAAGCCCTGCCATTTCATCCTGGCTGCCATATTGTGATACATTCGTCAATCCCTGCTATGTACAGTCTTCTGAGGATAGATCCATGGTACACGACATCGAATGCGTTCTGTGTGTCTAAGAAGGCAGAGTATAGTGGGAGTTTATGCATCTTGCTCTCTCCGATAGCTTCTGTCATGAGCACAGTTGCGATACTTGGTGATTTATGCTTGGTAAAGCCAAACTGCAGGGGGCTCTGTTCAGCTGATACAATAGGCTTAACTCTGTTATGGTATATTTGCTCAAACAGCTTGGCAAGAATTGGTGAAACGGTAGTTGGCCGGTAGTTGTCTGGATCACTCTTAGGTTTGTTGGCCTTTTTGTGTATCGGTGTAATGATTCGTGGTATCAATTCTCTGGGATATTCAGATCACACCAACATGTAATTAAAGATATTTGCAGTATCTCTAATAGGCGTGGACTGGCATTCTTTATGTGCGCCGCTGTGATCCTATATATGTCCTGGACTTTGCTATTAATCTTCATTATTATGACTGCGTTATAGATATCTTCGAGTGAGACCTGGACTGACACATTGTCGGTATTTGTACAAGCTATGTGCTCAATACATTTGATGTTATGCTCAACAAGTTGTTTATAGTTTTCATCAAACTCTGGGCCCGCCTTTGGAGTTCACAAGCTCATGGGTGTATTTTGACCATCCATCGAGAATGTCGTTACCTTCATATGTTTGACTGCCTACTGTACCGTTTTTCATCTGCGCACGAATTAGTCCATAGAATGTACCCTGGTCACCTTCATAGGATTGCATGATCTTCTTCATATTATTTTCATTGACTCTAGCTCTGGCTTGCCTTTGCTTCTTTCGAAAGTCTTTCGTTGCTTCATTGTAACACTTGTGAGCTGGATGGTCTGGGTTTGCTGGCCTGTTACAGGATACCCATTGCTTATATGCGATTTTAGTTTGTTTTGCTGCTATGCCGATCTCTAGGTTCCAGATTGTGTTATACTACAATTACTTAGATTTCTTACTATTTGATGTTGGGATTGTACATTTTGCTGCATCCCTCTTGATGGAAATTACTGATGAGACGCACGAGTCTAGGTTGTCATAGTCAAATCGGTATTACTTATATGGTGGTCCAAATTATTAATGTATCGACCAGTGTCTCTATTTTTTCACTGTACCTTCTCAATGCGCTTGCGTATTAGCGTGTTAGAGCTTTGAGTATCTGTACTTACTGTTGTCTGTGCAGTCACTGGATAGTGGTCAAAGGTTGTCTGCACCGTTGCTAATAATCTGCAGATCTGTAATACTACTAGGAACATCACATGCGAGTTGAAGGTAGCACCTTTAGGATACTTCTTGCTCATATGCAGGCCTAGCTTGGTACCTTTGTCTTTGAATATCTTGTCTCTATTATCCGGTTTTTGTGAGTGCATGGATGCATTCAGATCGCTACAGACTATAATTTCATGACTACTGCCGTACTTGATTATGGTTTCTTTCAATTCTGCAAACGTATCGAGGAACTCACCATCTCTGTCCTTGTTTCCATTTACTGAGATAATGATCAATGGTGGGACTGTAGTAAGCTTGATACTGGTTAAAAATTCGCTGTCATCTGGTAATTTAGTGACTAGGTCGTCTAGTTCATGTTTCTATCCGATACTAACACCGCCATACCCACGTGGTAGTTGAAAAGGTGTAAGGGGTGCTTTCATATCGCAACTACGTACACAGTGTGTGTGCTTATCTAGCAAGTCACTGAGGCAGTCTTGTTGACACGAAAAAGGCCAATGTTCTTGCAATGCTATAATGTATGATTCATTGGCTAGTAGTTTTGGATATACGTAGTGAGACATCATGTTTTTGACATTGAATCGTGTTATCCTAAGTTTCTTGGTAGTGTGACCACTGTTAAAAAGACTGATGTACTGAGTTGGTAGCATACAGTTTTTGTGTATCACCTGATAGAAGCGTGGTAGGAGATTCCGGGGTTTCCTCTTGCCGGCTATTTTTACCATGGTAGTCCAGTTTCATAACCTGTGTTAGTACGTAGTAATTGAGGTGAAGCAGCTTGCTTAGAAAGTGGACTTAGTGTAGTATCGCTTTGCTGATATATGTTATCATACTTGATAGCTGGTGTAGGCTGTAATGGATGCACGGATGGTGATGTTAAAATTACACCTGGAGAATTTTGTTGGGGGCTTATATTGGTAGATGTTGTTTGGAGAGGTAGTATTTGCAATGAGGCTGAATGAGGGGTTGGATAATTTTCATGACGCGTATGAAGTACCTTTGCTGGTAACATTTGTGTGGATGGCATCTGTCGAGAAGCAGACTTCTGCTGATTTATATCACCTAGCATGTTGGTTGTTTGTTCCAATGGCACTTGAATTAAGTTACGGTTGTTCGGATTCGTAGTGGCAGTAGATTATATCTGCAATACGATCACTTCTGATATGTATCTGCATTGCTAAGTGGTGTTGCATATTTCTCATTTCTGCTTGGTGCAGTAAGATAGCCCGCATTTTATCTATTATCTGTTGATTATGCTCTGGTATGGATACGTGGCTCTGTGCAAGATAATTGCATCGGTCCTCCAGCCTACTGAACTTGCATCAAGATTATCTGCACTCATGCTCATCACTTGAGCTGATACATATGTATGGGCTTCATCTGTAGACGCTGCTCTGCGATTGTGGTTCCTACTCTCTCCTCGTATTCTGCAGCTCTCCTGTAGCGCTCTAATTTCTCCTTCCAGTGTGTTTATTAATGTCAGTGCAGAATTTAATCTACCCGGAGCACTGTCGCATTTTCCTCCTGCTCCGCTAGTTTTTTCTCAAGGTTTTTCAGCTTTCTTACACGCTGTTTTAGCTTCTTTTCATTTAGGGTTAATGCATAGAATCTGCTGTTGGTGCTGCTTGCTGTTCCACTAGTGGCGATCGTTGTCATGTTGTGAGTATCGTATGATTCCTCGTCTACTTAGCGATACTTAGCGATGTTTTCTGGTACAGGTCCTCAACGGTCCTCTTCACCAGACTCCATTCTCCTCATCTCTCAATGCTGCTATGTTTTGTTGCAACTACCGATTTGCGCCTTGTAGTTATCATAGAGAATATTTTGTGTGCTCCAGAATCTGTCTAGACGATTTTTGAACGCGTTTACTGATGGTGCAGACACAACCTCCTCTGTAGGTCATTCCAATATTTCACTACTCTCAATGAGAAGTAGGTTTTCCTTCGTGATGATCTTTGCGTATGAAAGGTTCATTGGACCCAGGTATTTGTTTTGTGGCTTCGTTGTACTCCTATCATATCAACATGGTTCATTTTGTGACACTGGGCTCGCGAAGTCGATGTGTTTCCTCACTAGACCTTTGTGCAGGGGTATAAATGTGTCTCTATTTAAATATTGGAACGTTCTTCTTATTAGTCCGAACATAGAATTTGCTTTCTTTACTTTTTCGCTAATGTGGTCTTCAAAACTGAGATCTGAGTCAATGATTATCCCGATATCCTTTTCAATATTTGCCTTTTGTAGCATTTTGCCATGCAGCGTGTATTCCCTTTGTGGCTCTCGGGCTTTTTCCCAATTTGCATGTGTTTACATTTGTCTCGGTGGAATTGTAATAACCATGTATTACCCCATTCCGCCATTATGTCGAGGTCTTTCTGCAAGCTCAGATGGTCATCATCTTATTTGATGCTCTTAAATATCAAATACCAAAAAGGTACATTTCTGAGTCAATGTTGCTTGGCAGGTCATTTATAAAAATGACAAAAAAGAATTGGTCCCAGTACCGACCCTCGCGGTATACCTGATGTAACATTTGTCCAACTTGAATCGTCTCCATTTATGGAAACCCGTTGTACTCTATTTTATCCACTTTACCACACTTTCTTTGATTCTATATGCGGCTAGTTTGTTTATAAGTTTCTTGATGGGGAACTGTGCCAAAAGCCTTCTGGTAGTCTGTTGAGTACCCTTGGTCCAGTTCCTCTGTCCATTTGTCTAATACTGCTAGTAGCTGTAGTGTGGTAGATCTCCCAGAAATAAAGCCAAGTCTACGTCTTGGATAGACTGCTCTTAAAGGTCACGTGTATTAGTGGACATTGCAGGTAACACTAGGAGACTTAATCGTTGTATGGGTCTATGGCTCTGTTGTGTTTCATTTGATACACTGCTCACTGTGTCTGTTATATTTGGTAGCAGTGACTGTGATGAAGACAAGGTTTGTCCGATCGTATCATGTTCGATATTACGGATTGCGGTAGCAGCTATAATGTTAGGGTTCAACACCTGGTTCTGTTGTATTTCCTGTGGTGCGCTATTACCTTTATCTGTCGTACTCGGTAGCTGCAACTAAATTTGAGACAAGGTTTGCCCGCTCGCCTCAAGTTTATTATTACTGTCAAGGTTATCTACTGATCTGCCAGTGTTGGTTTCGTTGTCACTCGTCAGGTCCTTAGAACTGGTCGATTTCTGAGACCGTTTAGAATTGTCTGGTACTGTGACTTTGTTCTCTGGAGAGTCAAGACAAATCTTACATTCATATAGGGACCTCCAGCATTGCAGTGCTTGTCTATTAATTGTTTCTGTTTGCGTGTTACAGCAGCACACGCATCATGGATCCTGTGGTCGCCATTCTGACACAGTGTAGCATTTGTTTGACATTGTTTCCTACATTTCTGGCTGCTGATGTTTTGTGGCTTGCGTCCATTGTAGTTTAGTTGTTCGCTTACAGTTCCGAGTACTTCGTGAGGTGAGCTAATAACTGACAATAGCATTCTTCATTAGCTGATTTTCTTAGAATGTATATTAATCAGTTTTTCCCTATATTTATTCTATTACATTGACCCAATACGCTTTAAAGCAGCGTGGGTTTTTTAATTTGAGATTAAGCGCGTACTTGCTAAGTCATGTCTCATTGTGCCATTTTTCGGAAAATCCAAAATGGCTACGCCCAAAACAATCAACCAATCAAAATTCTGTATACAAATTCAGAGGGTCACCAGCCTAGGGTCCTTTCCGCTCAGTTTGGTTGAACTCGGCCAAGCGGTTAATGAGTAGTAGTGTTTTGATAATTTTCATAAAATCTTAGATTTTCACCTCAAAGATTGACCAATCAAAATTCTGTATAAAGCTGTTCTGAAGCCTACCACCATAGAGTCCTTCCGGCCAAATTAAGTTGAAGTCTGTCAAGGGGCTACTAAAGAGCAATGTTTTGACAATTTCCGTTAAATATTTAATAAAATCTTAGATTTCCACCAAAAACCAATCAAAATTCTGTATACAAGTTCTGAAGCGAACCACAATTGGATTTTCCCAGCCAAATCAGCTTAAAATCTGCCAAGAGGTTAATGAGGAGTAGCGTTTGACAATTTCAGGTACATTTTAAATAAAATTATAGATTTTCACCTAAAAATTGCCCAATCAAAATACTGTATACATATCTAAAGCCTACCCCAATATGGTCCTTCCAACCAAATTAGGTTGAAGTGCTCAATGAGCAGTAGCATTTTAAAGCAAAAGTTGACGGACGGACGGATGACGGACGGTCGCCATGCCGTAAGCTTACTTGGCCTTTCAGGCCAGGTGAGCAAATGACTGACAATAGCATTCTGCATTAACTGATTTCCTTATGATGTATATTAACATGGGTCTTTTTCATATTTTCTCTATTATATTGACCCAATATGCTTTAAAGCAGCGTGGTTTATTTTTATTGATAAGTAATGTCTCATTGTGCCAAGTCGGGGTTTAAAAACTCAGGAAACTGAACCACAATAAGCATCAATGAACTAGCATAAATAATATGCTTTGACTTTTGACTATATGAAACTGAGGAATCCAGGCTCTCGGTCAATCATAATAATCGATTACGTCATGAATGAGCGGGTTGTGAATTCTAAATAGAAGATGTAGAAATAAATGCGATTTGGCATACGATAGTTTGTATTGGCGTCTTGCCGTTTGTATCAATGGCAAAGAAGTAGGGAGTTGCGTTATCTTAGTACCGTATAATTAGAGGCTGAAATATAGCATTGCATTCACGCACATATCTCAGCGCAGCACCCTATCCACTCAACATTGCCTCAATAGAATGTTATGCAGACACTACGGGAGCCGGTCTTTAACTTACCCACATACCGGCTCCCATTCTAACCACTCATGCGCATATATCATAGTAGATCGTGTAGACATTGCATGGCAACACTATAGAGAAGCGCAGATTTGTCTATCAGCGGGTGTACTGTGTACAAACGGCAATTATGTAAGAATTAAAGCTTACATTGGCTGTACACAAATGTTCCTCTCAGTAGCACCAATGGAAATAACCAACCACCAAAGAAAAAACCGCTGCTTTTTAAAGGGAAAACGTACAATCTAGGACTGCGATAATTTTAGAAATCCGATATCTTAGTAACCATCCATCCCATTATGTTCGTGGTCTCTTGACTTGATTATTGGGTGGAGCGCACTCTTCCCTCAAATACCAGAGTCAGAGAACCAGGCTATGCGCTTATTGGACTTTTGCCTGAGGAAACCGAGGTTTTGTAATATCAAATATATTTCACAATCTTCACTCATATAGAACTGCATACTCTACAAACTGAAAGTGAAAGCAAATTCATTACTCTGGGACTCACTTGCAATTCAATGGCTTTACAGACCTTAATTCCGATCATAAAGCAGTGACTACTCGAATACAGGTTGATCGTATGGGTCTAACTAACGGCAATACCACATTTGCTGAACAGAGGGGCACGGTTGTTCTCACTTGCGAGCCAAACCAAGCCATAGTCAAAGTCATTTAATGGGTAGAGGCATCAACTGCTAAGAATATTAGTGCAGCCAAAACCACCCGCCAAAAGGTTCCGATACTGACTACCACTTGCGACACAGCTGTCCAAGCAATAGGAAGAAAGTGAGAGTGCACATATACCAAACAAATCAGAACGAAAACAACAGTGAACTAAGACTGAACCGTGACATGGTTCTGCATCAAATCAGTCAACAAGCCATCAAACAGTACTAGATTACATGGAAAACGAAATCATTAACGTTCAGTGCATGAAAGGTCGGCACACCACAGCAACCACTCTCATGCCTATTATCATCATGCCTCGTCGTCTCTAACAAGGGACGAGCTGAGACAATCACAGTTCAAAGATGGTTCAACGATCAATTCACCGAGACAGAAAATGATCCGCTAGCCGGATTTGATGGCTAATCACGACCCATGCAAAAGCCAACAACAGTACATGTCACACACATACACATAACGCCCTATAGATGATGTGACTCTAGAGTTCACATACTAGCTATGAGAGACCTATACGATGCCACACGTCTAAATAATGCTATACAAGGATGACAACTGAGTAACACCAAAGAGCCTCTTGAACAAAACGGTACCTGTCGTGGCAAAGACCTGTGAGTCATTACGAATCACTACTGGCCTTGCAGTCTAAGTTCAAACGCCACACATTACCAACGGATGATTCCAGTTTACCCATCAATCATGTGACGTCATAATCAACTACGTGGCGTGAATGATGACGTCATAATCAATTACGTTATGAGTGAATGGGATAGATACATGTAAGTACATGCTGTTGAATATGTTGAAACTAATGCCAAAGGCAGCAACAACACCCCAATAAAATTAGTTGCAAAATATTCAACACCTTAGCTGTATAGCTTTCTGGAAATTGAGATTCGGGAAGTGCATGGATCGATCAATACCAACACGGGCAAAGCGTGGACGGAGCTTAGCTAGAGATTGGCGGGGCATAGCTAAAACAGGATTCCTCCACTGTGCAACACAGTTCCACTATCTGTGATGATAATGCAAGCAAGCTGGTAACTGTTTGGATATGTTCATCGAATGCCAAATCATAGGGTCTACGTCCACTCAGAAGGCACTACAGTTTTTAATACTGAGTGTCACGCTGTATGAGGCATGTGCAGGTCGCCATAACACAGGTGTGTTAAGTGTTTTGCCTTTGCGATCAGACCTCAACAAAAGTAATCTGTCGCAACAGACTAACCATGGCGGAGAATATTGGAGAAATCTAAATGCAGCTGTGCACTCCTAGACCCAGAAAACAGTCACTCATCTCCACCAAAGATAGTTGAATAACATAAGTATCTTATTGACATAATATATTGTGGCTAGGTAAATAGTCGCTGAGAGATGGTGACTGTAAATTTGAACTTCGGACGCGAAGGTTTACCATGTTGAACAATGCAAAATCGACTCTCGATACAATAGAAATATGAAGTATATCACGCGCAAAGACACGATATAACCTCGTGATCGTTTTTCATACTTTAAATAATTAAATGAAACTTAGTAAAACTTTAACTTTGTGGCGCAACAATTAGACATTCTGTATTGTTATAACATGTAAATCGTTGTTTTACTCACATCGACTCTCTTTTTCGGAAATAGGTAATATTGCGAATGCTCATATCCTAGTTTATGATACTAGGCTAGGATTCCATTTCGCTACAATTACAAATAGATGCTATGATTCCATTTGTCCGTATGTGTATGCGAAACCTGTCTGTATCCGAATCCGATCACTACATGTAGCGATTTCATTCGGATATGGACAAGTGTGACCACGCAAACAAATCAACATGATCACCATACATACACAAATACATAATATTAACATTTGACCCGTTTATAGATAGACAGATTATACAAAGAACTTTCAATACTGTTAAACCCTTTTTGTTTTTCTTCTAAAGTTATGTACTCTTCTTAGTAAATCGTCATTAATTTCAGTAGAAAATGTATTACTTCCCTGAAAGAAAATGTCCAGGGAAATATCTGGGGTAATTTCATAAATCGAATCAAATAAATCACGTCTTTTATTTGCCCATCTTGGACATCAAAAAAGTAATGATACGAGGTTTCTGGGCTTTGACAGTAAGAGCAGTTGGTGTGTTCAAGTAGGCGGTATCTGTACAAATCATTGTTTATGTGGCTGCAATGATAAGGACAATAAGAATGACAATGATAACGATAGTAACACTGACTATGACACTGAAATCGGTATTACGACAATGACAATGATAACAACAACACTATTGGCAACGCTAATGACACTGATAATGACAATAACCACGAAAATTATGATGGTGATGGTTGTGGTGGTGATAATAATAATAATAATAATAATAATAATAATAATAATAATAATAATAATAATAATAATAATAATATAGCAGTTGAAAGAATCAAATGTGGATTCCTAAAGGTATGTAGCCTGATGGCAAAACTAAAGTATCCAGAGATGACTGAGTTTCTGCATAAATATGATATCCTGAGCATAACAGAAACTATGTTAGATGAATATGATAATCTGGATGTACCTAAATATACCGCAATCCAAAAGAATAGAACGAATATACGTAGAAAATCCGGAGGAATATGCTGGTTTATAAGCAATAACCTTTCGAGGTAGGTCAGAGAAATTAAAAGGAACAGTGAATATGCCCTGTGGGTAAGCATGTCCCAGGAATTGACTAAATTAGATAGTGAGCTAATAGTAGGGTGTGTATATATGCCACCAGAAGGATCTAACCACTCATCTGTAGAGGCATGTGATGAACTAGAAAATGAAATTATAGCAATGATAGGCAAATCCGACTACATTTTGTTAGGAGGAGATTACAATGTCAAAACGGCCGAGAGAGATGATCTTATTGTTGAAGACACAGAACTGTTACACTTTGCAGGAGCATGCGAGACGTGGAATTAGTCGATCGGCCAAACATTACCAAGATAATCTCAGAGGATAAGGACCAACCAAATAAATATGGGCTTAAGTTACTAGATATATGTAAACACAACAACTTGTGCATAGTTAATGGAAGAAAAGGCACTGATGCAAATGTCGGAAAATTAACATTCCAAAATACTTCCGTTGTTGACTATGCAATATCGACGCTTCCATTCTACAAATATATATCAGACTTATCTGATAAGCACTGCCCGCTTACTGTAACCCTTAACTGTCACCAACATATATTGGTACAAGAAAGTGTTATTAATGAAAAGCAAAATAAGAATGAAAAGCCCCGTGTTAAGTGGAAAAATGACAAACGAGAGTTTTGTTAGAACAGTACAACAGCACCCTAAATTCGCCGAAATAAATGTGCAAATCGCTGATGGTAGCTTAAATAATGTGCCTTTGAATGAAATCATACACAATATTTCCAACATCTTCAAGCAATCAGCACTGACATCATTTTTGGTGGCCACCCAATACCAGCTAAAAACTAATAAAGATGATAAGCCATGGTTCAATTTGAAATGCCAACAAGCTAGGAACCACTGCACTAAAGTCAGGAAAGATTACACACTTAATAGAACTGATGCGAACAGAAAAACCATGAGTGATGCGAGCAAAGTGTATAAGCGAACAATAATAAAGGTAAACAACCAGTATAAACAGAATAGTAGGATAAAAATTAGAGAAATGAGTAGCAAGAACCCAAAGGCATATTGGAACTTAATTAACCAGAAAAGTAACAATATATGTCCAATAGACATAAACGACATGTATGAATATTTTTTTAATGTAAATGGAAATGAAGATGATAATGCCGACAAGAATATAGTTGAACCTCCAACAACAAGCGGTGAAATCCCAGATTTGGATATCACAATCAGCGAAAATGAGATCTATAATGCTATCAAAAACCTGAAAACCAATGAAGCCGCAGGTATAGATGGTAATGCAAACGAATAGATAAAGGCGACAAAAAATATAATGACCAACGTCTTCAATATTCACGTCTTCAATAAGGTCCTGAACAGTGGTGAAATACCCAGATACCTGGACAGAAGGAATAATAGTGGCAATAAATAAGAAAAAGGGTGACATCAACGAACCAAAAAACTACAGGCCTATCACATTACTAAGCTGTCTATGGAAGCTGTTTACCTCAATCATATCAAACCGAGTTGCTCAATTTCTGGAGGTAAACCAAAGTCTGTCTAAAAATCAGGCAGGTTTCCGACAAGATTACTCTACAACCGATCATATTTTTACTTTATCCTCACTAACAGAAATATTCAAAAAGAGACAGAGCAGATTATACTGTGCTTTTGTTGATTTCGAAAAGGCTTTCGACAAGGTTTGTTGAAAAGGACTATGGGAAAAACTAATAAAACATAATATAGAAGGGAAGGTGTTTCGGTTTATACGCAACATGTATATGAACATCAAGCTCATGGTTAAGTTAAACGGTGAACTATCCGAGATATGTATATACAATTGCGGCGTCAGGCAGGGTGAAAACTTAGCACCAATCCTATTCTCTATCTATCTAAATGATCTGGAGAGTTATCTCAAAAGTAACGCCGTGAACCCAATCAAACTCAACTGTGCACAAAATGATCTAGACGTATTGTTCAAAATGGTGTTACTTCTATATGCTGATGACACAATCCTTATGAGCGATAACCAAACTGAATTTCGAAAAATGCTAAATGCTTTTGGAATGTATGCCGATAAATGGAAGCTTAAAGTAAATTTTGATAAAACTAAAATAATTATTTTTGGCAGTACTAAATGTTACTATGAAAGATACAATTTTTATATTAATGGAAATGAAATAGAAATGTGCGATGAATATAAATACCTTGGAATTATTATGTCTATCAATGGTAAGTTTACAAAAGAGGACAAGCATATATGTGAACAACCACACAGATTAGATTTACCCATTGACTGCCAACTAAAATTGTTTCACCAATTAGTAGACATGATCCTACTATATGGCTCTGAAGTAGTTGGAATTGAATGCTGCGATCAACTGAACCAGGTAAAAACTGATTTTATTAGACATATTTTAAACGTTAAGCGTAATACACCAAAGTATATGTTGCTAAGTGAAACTGGCGAGCTACCAATATCTAGACAGGTTAAACATCGTATAACAAAATTTTGGCAAAAACTTCTGAGCGGAAAAGAAACAACGCTGTCAACAACATTTATAGATATATGTTCACAGATAACTCACAAAATGGAACTCAATGTAGGTGGTTAATTAAAGTCAAAAATATTTTAGACGACACTGGGTATAGCTATCTCTGGACATATCAAACTGGACAAAATATAAACATGACGACAAAAAACATCAAACAAGTTCCCAAGGACCAACATATCCAAGGATGGGAAGGACAGAATCTGTAAATTATGCCAACAGAATGAAATCGGAGATGAATACCATTACTTATTCACCTGCGATTATTTAAAAAAAGAAAGAGCAGACATCTTGCCTAAATCAAGCTACACACATCCAAACTACTATAAGTTCCATAAGCTATTCTCTACGCAGGACATAAAATTGCTAGTAAAACTATCTAGATTTATCAAGGTGATTACATATCAATTCCCTGCTCGTAGGAAGACAACGAATTAAAATGCGCAATGGCGACGATGACAGACCACAGCACCAAAGTTAAATGTTAGCGACTACGATGACAAAGAGAATGCCAACGGTAGTTTAGACTAGGAGCAGCAATGATAGTAAGCGACAATAATGAAGAAGACGACGAGAATAGCGAAGACGGCGACGATAGCAGCAACACCAACAATGACAACACCAACGATGCAAAATATTGACCATGACGACTGAAATGAATACCAACAACATGAGCAATACCAACAAGAACACCACCAGCAAGAACATTGCTGTTCGATAAAAAAAAGTGTAGATATAATATGCTAGCAACGACGACGACAACGACAAAGAACAAGAATAACAACAACAATAACAACAATGACAACAACAACAACAACAACAACAACAACAACAACAACAACAACAGCTACAACAACAACAACAACAACAATATCGAAACATATATATATATGTATATTGTATTCGATAAAAAAAAAGTGTAGATATAATATACTAGCTACTACTCCATGTAACTACTACGTATATATCCCCCATATGCCATGGAACGTGATCTGGGGTGTAAATAAATCATTTCATTTCATATTTCTTAGATTGCATGTTATAATATTTTCGCGTCTTTTACCAAATGAATAGTATGTGGTGAATTGGTCTTGCACGTTTTGATAAGTTTTTGTAAGATTTGTTTTGAAAACCGAAACTGAGGTAGCTGATTTCAGCATTATATCTAGGTCATTCCACAATTGGATAACACTGTGTATGAAAGATTTTAAAAATATTTCAAGATGGTGGTTCGGGAAAATAATATCTGAATTTCTAAGGTAACATCACCTACTCTTCTAGGAATGATATCTGTTATATAATCGGGGCAATCTCCTTGTACGATTTTATAGAATAAGATAAGTTTATTTTGCTTACGACGCAGGGAATTAAGGGAATTATGCCAGTCTCTTTATAAAGGGGTTCCAAAGGTGCATACCTTGGCAAGCCAGTTATTATTCTCATTGCTTCATTTTGAAGCACTTCAAGTCTTTCAGAATACCGACGAGAGCATCTATCCCAAACCTCACTGCTATATTCGAGCATAGGGCGTAAATATGCAGTGTAGATTTTGGATAAAGTGTGCCTGCTTAAAGTATACTTCATTTGCCTCATGGTAGCTAAGATCTTTGCAGATTTCTTTGATATTTGCTCTATATGAGCAGTACATTTTAACCCATTAGAAATGGTTACGCCAAGATACTTACTGGATTGTACTGATGATAATAGTGTATTATTTAAAAAGATATCTGGGGATATGAAAGTATGTGAATTTGTTATAATTAGATTCCCGGTTTTTTGTAGCATTGAAGAGGACTAACCATTGTTTGGACCATGCACAAATTAAGTTTAAGTCGCTGTTTAGTTTTCTCTCTATTTCGATGGATGATGCACCGGAGCAGCACAATGCAGTATTGTCAGCGTACGATCTTAAGATGATCTGGATATTCTGTGAGATATCATTTATATAAATTACAAGAATTCCGCGGAATTAAATGTCTCGCCTGTCTCCTGTTTGTCACAGTTACCTTTACCTTTAACCTTCTGCCCTCAATGTTATCATGCGGCTTCTTAACATTATAGGTAACCATGTATCCAAGTTTAGTTGCAATAGGCTTAATCAATCCTGAAATATAAGCCGAGAAGTTTTGCTAAACGCAAAACCTTAATATTGAAATAACAAAGTTCTGTATCAAGGTCACAGTGACCGTGACCTTTGACTGTGTGACAACAACATCATCATGTTGCTTCCTATTATTATAGGTAACTATGTATCTAAGTTTAGTTGCAATAGGCTTAACCAATCCTGAAATATAAGCTGAAATGTTTTGCTAAACACAAAAACATAATGTTGAAATAACAGAGTTCTGTATCAAGGTCACAGTGACCTTTGAGCTTGTGACCCAAACATCCTCATGCTGCTTCCTATCATTATAGGTAACCATGTATCCAAGTTTGGTTCCAATTGGATCAGGCATTGCTGAGATATAAGGCAATAACATCTGCTTAATGCAAAAACTTGAGAGTGGACCAAGTACCGAGCCTTGGGTGACACCCGTTTCTATTTGTCTCATCGGAGACTTGTCTTGATTAACTGAGACGCACTGCTTTCGTGAAGACAGGTAACTCTTAGGCCATGGAAGAAGACTTCCTTCCAGCCCATGCTCCTCTAATTTAAATAACAGTCCTCTATGCCAGAGTCTGTCAAATGCCTTCTAAATATCGCAAAGTACAATGCATGAAGATTTGCGTTCATTTAGTGCATTTGACAGGGTGTAGCACAACTCAATAAGTTGAAATGCAGTTGAATAGCCTGGGATAATAATTATTTTTAGAATAAATTAGCTAAGGATTCAGAAACTGAGGATAGTGGGTTTCAATTAATATTAACGTCATCCAAGAAACAAAGACGGCAAAATTGTATTCATGTCTGGTTCGTGTAATATTTCTGTCTATACGCTATAGTATGCCATGTTCCTGTAATACGTCTGTCTATAGTATGTCTGCTTATACCAATTGCCCTGTTTCTGGTATATCTGGCGCCACAATATCACTGTCTGTGGGATGTCTAGAGCCAGTACTGTACCTGTCTGTGCTTCTCTGACTCCTGAAATATTCGGTCTGTAGTAGCCCTATGTCTGATTCCAGCAATATGTATGTCTATGGGATATCTGGTTCCAGCAGTATTCCTGCCTGGGCCCTGGGGTTTCTCTGGTTCCTGCAAATTCATGCCTTCCGTATGTCTGGTTTCAGCTATACTCATGTCAAATTATGTCTGTACCTCATGGACCTTCTGATTCCATCAAAGAGATATTAGCTCATAAGCTTCTAAATCTAATATATGGAATTATGTGCATAAAATGCTTCTAGGGAGTAAATAATAGTGTTTGACCACTATTTCTTATATGTGGGGCATGTTAATAAACAATAAAATGTAAATTAGGAATTTTGTGATCATAAAAATGTAAACATTAATTTGATACATGGACTCATCACCGATTTGTAGAGAATGTCAGTGAAATTCACTCTCTAACTTACTTAGTAATAGTAGCCTACTAGTACTGGCATAAAGCCAGCCAGCCAGTCAAGTTGTCCTTGCAGCTTCTTCGGGCATAAAGTTCAATGTCGACCTAGATACTGCTATAGATCATCAAGTGAGCTAAATATAAATCTAGATTATTTTGAAACCAATTTTACTGAAAGGTGTTGCTGCCTGAGGCAGCAATGACTTTCAGGCACATTGGTTTCAAAATAATCGGCAGTATTTTATTTATAGCATATTTAACTTCTGAACTTGTCAAGCTTCACCATCCACTACCAGCGATTGATGAATAAAATTCAAACTGTTAACTGGCAGCCAATGGCTGCCTTGCTTTTTCATGCAGTAGTCTACCTCTCTGCCATTAGGGTGCTTGCTACTTGTTATTCACAGATCTATCATGTGTTTGTTTACATTTCTAATAGAAACGCGCGTTAGAGTTATAAAAAACATAAAATTTGAGGGGATTATGATAGATTAATTACTCTAATTCTGTGCTGGTAGTAATTACACCGATATTTGTTTAGTTTAAAGTAAAAATACTGGACAAGACAAATTTTTTTTATAAGTTGGACCTAAGGCCTCTTTAATCCAGTCGGTGATGTGTGTGCGCGTGCGTGTGTGCGCGCGTGCGTGCGTGCGTGGGTTGGAGTGAGTGAGTGCGTGCGTGCGTGCGTGCGTGCGTGCGTGCGTGTGTGTACGCGTGTACATATATGTGTGGATTCAGCAATATGCATATTACCGGTATATATGGTTCCAACTAATAACCAATTCTCCTCATTCAGTTGGTCACTGGAAAATCCTGAAATGGTGCATTGCCTCAGTTAATTGGACTCACTTCTCCGAGTGGTTTAGAACAAACCAGCTATGATGATTTAGGCCCCAAAGCGATGTATGGCTCATTAACTATGGGAAATGCACTACACGTCAAAACAGCGATGTTCGAGTGCTTTTACGAACGAGACTGAAAGGTATATACGCTTTCTCATGAGAGATCTATCGCTGTTTTTGTTAAAGCACTTGTATCTTGTACGATACATGTGTACTACAATTCCCCACTGAATAGTTTAAACGAATATCTAGGGTTTTACAAGTATACGTAACGTGACCATCGACATGGTTTTCCAGTCCATATATCCATCATCGATGTCACTGAACGATGACGTATATAGTGTGACTGCGGAGCAATGGTGATAATCAGTCTACTAAAATGATACGCACACTGTTTAAACAGTCGCCCTATTGCATTACATAGTCGTAGAAAGCAGGGATGGGCGTGGGGGTGACGGTTAAACTCACAGTTACTCACCCATAGATGACGAGAAGGCCTTTCCACCCCACATGTTTTCTGCAATGTGACTATGGACAAATTTTAGAAGCAAAATAAGAATGCTATCTATGACCGAGAACACTGGAAATGTGTTCTTATAGCATCTAATTTTCACATGTATCCTGGGGAAGGCGACCCAGAAGCACACTCTCAAAGGGTTTTCTACAAAGTGATGGCAAACTAATTTACGAAGCAAAATAAGAATGCTGTTTATGCACACAGGACGCTGGAAATGATTTCTCAGAGCAGATAATTTTCACTTTGTTATCAGGATGATCCCGGCCCTATGGAAGGCCCCTTCTCATATACCACCACATAGTTCAGACGCCCTGGTCAAAATATGTTCTTATGTAACGGCGCTTTGATTTCTGCATAACAGTTTATCTTTTACTAATCCTTTATGGGTAATAATTAGGTATCCGGTTGTCTCGTGATGAGCTATAGGAAGTAGAAGAATACTTGAACTCTTAGAAACGTAAACCATGTACTCTACTGTAAGGTCACTCATATCGACTGTAAGGTGAAATGCATTGTTGTCTGACTCAGGCATGTAGATGAATATACGGCCATGGTTATTAATCAACAGGTAACATCATCAAAGAATTCTCCTGACAGGCGAACAGATGCGCATGTGTGTATATTGATGTGTATCTCTTGCAAAGTCTTTGAAGACGTATAAGTAGACCAAAGCCGTATTCGCGATGTTAACTTACTTACATAACCTATTTTCGAAGATGTGTCAAAATTAATTAATCTTCTAGGTTCTAGTCGTTGAACTAAGAAGTCAACGTTTCGCTAGATTTTGCGGCTAGAAACGGGTGTCATCAATTTTGTAAACAGTTTTGCTGCTAAAACTTGCTGTCTTCGTCAACACTATATCGAGGCTGGCGCCAGTCAAGAATCATCATAGTGTAGAGATGTGAATAAAAGAAGGCGCCGGCACCAGACCAAAAGGGTTACTCTAGTCTAGCTTGTATTTCGTCAGTCATAGGAGGGAGATGTGTTTGTTTGAACACACTTCCACATTCCAGGAATAATGTTGCAGATGTTAGCCTCGTATTTCTTCTAGAAGTGAAGCACCACTTACTTTACCAACGCGCTATATGGTTAAAGAGATGTTAACTCCGATGGTAAACGTGGCATGATTTTGAACCTCCAAATAAAGCCGTGTTGGGGTGGTAATACATTGCTGAATCACTTTAAAGGGTGCTCGCTGCGTCACCCCATACCTACTGATGCCGAGTTGAAACATGAATGTTGACCATCGTCTTGGAATATTTAGGAGTCATGTTGTGGTGGTGGTGGTGGTGGTGGTGGTGGTGGTGGTGGTGGTGGAGGTGGTGGTGGTGGTGGTGGTGGTGGTGGTGGTGGTGGTGGTGGTGGTGGTGGTGGTGGTGGTTATTTAAGACACGTGGTCACGTGTTTTACAGAATCATCAGCTACTGACCCAAATACATTTTATAACGTCATGTATTTAGAGACCACCTGAGCTCAGTGATCACGTTTGGCTTTCTGCATTGCTTGCTGAGGGACAATGGATGAATCCAGTTTTAGCTATGCCCCGTCCATTTATAGCTAAGCCCCGCCCACACTTTGCCATGCTGAGATCGATTTAACTCTGAACTCCCTGAATCTCAATTTCCAGAAAAACTGAGACTGACATTTCAAGAGTTAAATGATTAAAATAACCATACATAATATTGGATAATTTAAAAATAAGTTGGCTGAAGTGACTTCCTGTCAAATTAGTTTCAAAATATTCCAATAAACTATTTCTTGCTTTTATGTTATCAAATGATTTGTCGTCGTGGGTGTGTAGAGATGGTCATCTTGGGTGTGTAGAGATGGCCATCTTGGGTGTGTTGTCATGATCGTCTTGAGTGTGTAGTGATGGTCGTCTTGGGTGTGTAGTGATAATCGTCTTTGGTGTGCAGTCATGGTCGTCTTGGGTGTGTAGAGATGATCGTCCTGGGTGAGTAGTGATGGTCGTAGAGATGATCGTCTTGGGTGTGTAGAGATGGTCATCTTGGGTGTGTAGAGATGGTCGCCTTGGGTGTGTAGTCATGATCGTCTTGGGTATGGAGAGACGGTCATCTTGGGTGTGCGGAGATGGGCGTCATGGGTGTGCAGAGATGGCAATCTTGCGTGTGTATAGATGGCCATCTTGGGTGTGTAGAGATGGTCATCTTGGGTGTGTAGTCATGATCGTCTTCGGTGTGTAGTGATGGTCGTCTTGGCTGTGTAGTGATGGTCGTCTTGGGTGTGTAGAGATGACCATCCTGGGTGTGTAATGATGGTCATCTTGGGTGTGTAGCGATTGTCGTCTTGGGGATGTAGTGATCGTCATCTTGGGTGGGTAGTGATGGTCGTCATGGGTGTGTACTGATGACCGTCTTGGGTGTGTACTGATGGTCGTCTTGGGTGTGTGGTGGTGGTGGTGGTGGTGGTGGTGGTGGTGGTGGTGGTGGTGGTGGTGGTGGTGGTGGTGGTGGTGGTGGTGGTGGTGGTAAGAGTTAACGATAGATAGCTAGAGCCCGGCGTTAGGTTGGATAAAACGGAGTGATGATGAGTGTATGATGGATGGCGCTTAACTCGCAGTGCTGACAAACAAACAGGTGTCGATAGGAGACAAACCTGTACATCATGAGCAACCATCTAGAAATACACGATAAGATAATGAAACTATTTAAAGATTAATTAAATTGTTAACAATTTACTGGTCGCGGAATAAGTTCTTAGAAATCATGGCAAACCCCTATATATGTGTTTGCAGTAATATTCCTGCCTGTGATAGGTTATATGTGCGTGCGGGATAGGAGTGCGCGTGAGTGTGTTGGATAAGTGGATGGGTATTGTAAAACAAACACCGACAGACGGGTGAACGACTGATATGAGCACCATGATCATTCATCAGCGCACACCGGCAGACGACCTCGAGGCCAAATTGTTACGTAGGCTAGAAAGAAAGAAATGGAAAATAAAATTAATGAAGGGGAATATTTATCAAGACGAACAATTCGGTATTTTCAGCATACATTGATAACCATTGTAATTTTCAAAAACATTCAGGAATTGAGTTTTTAGAATATATATTTTCATCTCAGCTAGTTGGCGCAAATAGAAGGAATATCTCAAACAGGCATCACTCAGTTGACTGCACTCAACCAGACCGCAATAAATTAATAGGGCCTACGCATCAGACGGCTATCTGGGTTTTGAAACCGACTGGAAGCGCGGTTACTATAACACATGAATCGCATGATAATTGATAGTTTGGAATACGCTACCATTCATGTATAAGCGTTCTAGCTACACTGAGTATACTCGCCTAGTGTGCAGGCGCGTGGCATATTTACGAATGCGCTATATTTTAAACGTATAACTCAGCATGTCTGTTCTATCTTTAAACTAACCAGTGAGAATGATTCACGGTTGCACTGGTCGTAAATCATTCTCGGTTTCTCCATAGGAGATGAACATCTTTAAAAAATATTATCATTGCCGTCAGATAATTATTATTTAATTGTAGACCCTAGTCCAAATGTGGGGTTCTTGCTAGGAGAATGGAGTGAGTTTAGGCGTAGTTTAGTTTAGTTTATTTCGATTAATATATGAAATATCTGTCCTATACAATATACAATAGAATGTGGAATGCAACAAACAGTAATAATATGATTCAAATCACATATGAATTAAAGATACGCAGTACAAATATGGTGTGCATCCAATAGAGGGATCCACGTCTAACCAGCCAAGCCCATTTCTAGCCACCCACCCCACCCCACCTACCCTCTACTGGGGCGGACTGTGGAATCGATGCAAAACAATGAAACATTGATTCTCAAACCCTAAATTCCAAGGTAACCTTACAACTATCTTGAAACTAACATCGGGGGGGGGGGGGGGGGGTGGCGGGGGGGGGGGGGGCTGATCCTGCTTTCCGTCAAATTAGCGCCGAAACACACTTTTTGAATTGCATAGGCCTATTTATCAAATACAAACAATTCATACACTTGGTGGACTTATCTATGTTCATGATGTAGTTAGATGACGTCATCGTGATTGTGACATCAACCTACATGTCACGTAATAGAGTATGACGTCAGATACTTGAGTGACAGATCGGATCCCTCCATTGCTAATAATATTATATTTTTACAAGTCACTCCAGTAGGATTACGCAACACAGGTAAACACAAACCTAGCTACTCATAAAGCAATTCACCTTTCCACTGTGTCCATCCATGATATGACGTCACAATTAACTACCTGACATCACAATCAATTCATTATGACGTCATGAATGGCGTAGGTAAGTACATCACGAACGAATAGTTGAAGACGGACTATGCGTTGTTGTACGAATTGTATGTCTTTACTATTTAATAAATATCCTATTAAATATTCTGCCATAGGCAGCAACAGCACCCAGTCAAATTAGTTTCCAAATAGTTAACAGCTTACCAGTATAGTTTTCTGGAAATTGATAGGCAGTGAGTTCAGAGACAGGTCGATCACAACACGGACGATGGGCGGAGCATAGCTAAAAATGGAACGGTCTATTCTGCGTTGTCATTATGATCAATATGAAGCTAAGCTTTAGACGACCCCGCCCCTCTTTACGAACTCGGTGGCAGGTGGTTTCTTCATACAAGTAGTTGACAGAGGAAATATATATAATGCATAATATATTTTGTGACGTATTATGTCTTACTAAACCTTATATTTAACAACCATCTTAATTTAACAGTTGCTTTTGAGACGTCTGTAGAAACACACTACTTAGCGTAGATCAGTATATCAACATGCGCAAAATTAAAAAAGCGATACAGGATACAGAATACACATACCGTACCCGAAAATGAAATCTATTTAGTTTCTAAAATAAAGGGAGATAGTGCATTCCTAAAATAACTTCTTCCATCGCGTTATGCCAACGTTGTGTGAGAGAGGGCCCTGCCCCTTTTTGCCCCATGTCCCGTTTTGCCCCGTCTTCCCCTACATGAAATGTTAATCAGTGCTCCGCCACTGGTAACGCGTCAAGTATGTCATATTTAGAGCACAACCCTCAATATCATATAAAAAGTAGACATTTTGTATTGTTATAGTATGCAAACCGTTGTTTTAGTCACATCAACTCTATTTTTCGGAAATAGGACCCTGAATAAAAGTCGCAAAATTTGGGCTTATATTGCGGTTTAGAGGCGGCGGGTGGCCGGGTGGTTAGCGCACTGAACTACTTAACCTGTGAACCCGGTTCGCGCCAGTGTCAAGGACTATCTTGCCGTGTTTGGAAGCAGGGGAAATATCGACCCATGTGTATAAATGGGTATGCTGACTGTAAAAACTGGGGTAGTTAATACCCGCAATAGACTGAAATAAAATCAAATCAGCATAGACCTGGCGTGAATGGGACCTTGAAATAACCAAATAAAGGGACCCGATAGATGCCAATCAAAACCAGTAACTACTTATAACGCGCAGATCAGTCTTTATTCGCGCGCTACGACATGGTAATATCGCGGATGCTCATATCCTACATATCCGGTTATGTAATGATGTTCTTTGAGTTAGAAATAAATAGAGTCATTATTTTCCTGTGATATAATAATATTTCTATTATTATACTCACATTGCAAAAACATCAACAGATCATTTGCACATGCATCCATTAGTAATAGAATAGCATAGGGCAATATCGCACATAACGTCGTTATATATAGATATAACGCCATGATGTCAACTTTTCTGTTGATCCCTTAAGATGTCATGTTACATAGAAACAGCTATACACCGTGCGTTGGTACACTACACAATACAATGATTTACAGTGAGGTACATTTACGGGAGGAAGGTGTCCTAAAATGGCTTTAAATTGCACACAAATGTACGCGATATTACTCCAAAAGATATGCGCAATATAAGGCTACTCGATGAACGAGCAGTAATGGGGGTTTATAGACGCATTGTTTGATTGGCTCTCACAATGAAGTGCTTTCGTGGGAGGATGCTTAATTGCCAATATATCTGGTGTGAAAAAGCGGCGTGTGTTGGTGGCGTTCTTGTACAAACACACGCACCTTTTTCACACTTCTTATACGGGCAATTAGACTTCGCCCCCTCAAAATTATGTGACCTGTGCGAGTCAAGTAAAAAGTACCTCTATCGCCACTTCCAATTATTGAATTTTGATTTTTGATATTTTGATAATGGGCATAGTGGTCTTATACTATTTTTCTAAGATATTACATACCCTCTAAAAATAAACATTTTCGTTGTTTTCTCTTCCTCTTCTTATGAATCATGTAAATCCATTTATAGATCCAGAACATATATATATATATATATATATATATATATATATATATATATATATATATATATATATATATATATATATATATATATATATATATATATATATATATATATATATATATATATATATATATATATATATATATATATATATATGTAGCAGTAGAATAAATATATGATCCATTACTGCTAGTACTGGTTCTAGCAATACCTATAAGCGAAAACATCCAGCACTACTAGTACACAGAGCTGTTCACTCTAGCTCCCTCTGTGTCAGAATGATCTGGAGAGTCCACTATTGACATCATGCACACAGACACACGCACGCACGCACGCACGCACGGACGCGCGCGCGCACGCACGCACGCACGCACGCACGCACGCACGCACGCACGCACGCACATGAGTGCACGTGTGCCACGTGCCAATCAAAACAATATTAATTACCCCTGTAATAGATGCACAATTATCGATTAGGGCTATAACAATAGATAAGTCTAAATTATAACCATACTTATGCACATAGATTATCAATTGATTCCATAGCACTGGACGTGCAATCTGATTGGCTGAGCGATAGATGTACAGTTATTGATTACTTATGTAAAGATGGACATACAATCTGATTGGTGATATTCTACTGTCATAAAATATAAAAGATGAAGAATTCAAGTACAAGCATATTCGGTTACAATTTTGAGTGAAAATTAGTTTCGCATACTTTATTAGTTGTTTTGTATCTGTTGATTAGGTCATGGTCGCTATATACCAGTATTGGAAAGAGGGCCCTGCGAGGCTTCGAGTATTCGATTCGATTCGATATTGTCATGAAGTTTCAATTCGATTTTCGTGGATTCGATATTTTCGTACAGTGGGTATGGTTTAGGACTTCACTGTATTGAACAATATAGAATGATGGCTTGAGTAGTATGATAAAGTATTTGATGTAAATTGTTCAAAAAACTTATTTTGTGTTTTATCTGCCCCTTGAAATCAGGTTTTGAGCACGGTAATCTCGTAGTAGTAGTAGTAGTAGTAGTAGTAGTAGTAGTAGTAGTAGTAGTAGTAGTAGTAGTAGTAGTAGTAGTAGTAGTAGTAGTAGTAGTAGTAGTAGTAGTAGTAGTAGTAGTAGTAGTAGTGTTGTCTGACATCTGATTGGGTTTTCTTTGTTCCCGGATCAGTATTTTAATTGGGCCATCGTGATATTATATTAACTAATCTGTGTGAATAAGAACAAAGCTTTCTGCAAAATTAATTTGATTTCGGCTCTATTATGTGCACAATAGATAGTATGCAGACGAAAATTTGGCTCAAATTTGCGCAAAAAGGTCTTATACAGGTGTTAATCTACTGTCACCAGTTGCAACAGGGGAATCCACATTCGTGTTCTCATGATATCTATGCTAATGAGAGCGAGACAGTGTATTTTCAGTTCAATTGAGAGAAATATCATGATATGTACATTTACTCTCAAATAAATTCGCATTATAAAACAATAATAGCGTGAGAATATGGCATTTATTGTTTGAAATTGTGTATTGGAAAGAGAATTTGTTGAAAAAATGGCATCCATTAAATTTACTTCACTGAGTCACCATCAAATTATCATAATGTAACTATGTCGCCCCAAACTAAATCACCAACTGAACACAAATTTCGCCAATAAATATAATGCTGAAGCAATTTGCTGATTATGTTATAGTGAAACTATTATTCAAACTGTATTAAAAACATTATCTTCTGTGCATAATATCATATTAATTTGCAATATTTACATTCTCAGTGCTACAGAATGCATTCGTATTTGAGATGCCGTCCAGTAAATTACTATATTATATAGTTCAGCAGAACGCCTTCAATCACAAGAGTTCAAGGCCCTATTCGATTATTAAAAAAATGAAACTGGTTTCAGAAACTTTCAATTCGTTTATGGGAAACTGAAACTGGTTTCAGGGAAACTGTGAAACCATCTCGGAGGCAGGTTTCACAATTTCGGTTTCATTAATATCCAGCATGTTCTATGAATTACAACGCAGGAACATCTGAGTTTAATTGCTGTGTATTGTATGCATACACAGCCAAGTTTTCTATCTGTAGCACCGCATTTTCCAATTTTCTTGCTATGATTGAACCACAAATTAGTTGACATGATATGACACTTGAATATTCACATAGGATTACATTTCCATTATTCGAGATTAACAATTCGATTCGATTCGAATTTTTTTAAATATTCGATTCGATATTCGATTCGAGTGGAAATTTAGGATTCGTAGGGCCCTAAATGAAAATTAATGGAGAACAAGTTGTAGATATTCACCAATTCAGCGTGTTTGGAGGGTATCCTACAAAACGAGGACCATATCTCAACTCGCAGTATTTTAGAAATTTGTGACATAATTCGTGTCTTTGAAGAAATAATCAATCGTGCAAGTCTAGCCTGATTCTAGCAACGTTATATATTGCTGTGAACTAGAGCCTGGTTCCATGTTAATATCACAATAAAATATGCATGTGTTAATCTGCGCAGAGTTTTCAAGCTACTGAACGAGATCCTTGACAGACCAAGCATATGTGGTATTTGCTTTACTCACAGTGAATAGCTAATTCTAAAAGAAAATATCCATGACTTTCAAGCTCAGCTGGATTGAGTATATGGCGCAGAATATATCAGGCAAAAATGCGAGCAACACTCGATCAGAACATCAACAAAACAAGCTAATTGCACATCAAATCGTATAGGTATATATATATATATATACAAACTCTAGTCATAATAGAAATTGCCTTCATCCAAAACTAATGTTCGACCTAATGGCTTTAAGTAGTTGCTGTTTGATGGAAAGCAGTAGAGCGTGACCCTTTGCTTTTTGATGATGGAGTTTAGTTCAAAGTATTAGAATCAGAGATTAAAGTTACCCTCCTCTTTCAAAGTTCTAGTGCAAGTGAAATGGACTCAATGCAACGGACTTTCCCACATGAGCTGTTAAATAGAGTGTTCATGATCAAAACAGAACAGTGTTTTAGAACACAAAGAAGAAAAGAACACAAATGGGAATCACTGATATTTAAAATATATATAATCCATATGGCCATGGTGGTTCTGTAGTAACCAATGTGATTATACATATATTATTATAGATGTAAAAATGTGCTTTCCGGAGTTTACAAGATCTGTGAGGGTGTTTTACCATGAAATTTATACTTAGGCAAAATAGTAAGAAATTATTATTATTATTATTATTATTATTATTATTATTATTATTATTATTATTATTAGCAGCAGCAGTAGCAGTAGCAGTAGTAGTAGTGGCAGTAGTAGTAGTAGTAGTAGTAGTAGTAGTAGTAGTAGTAGTAGTAGTAGTAGTAGTAGTAGTAGTAGTAGTAGTAGTAGTAGTAGTAGTAGTAGTAGTAGTAGTAGTAGTAGTAGTAGTAGTGGTAGTAGTTTTTGCTTTCATATGTTGTTTTTGTTAAATGAGAATATAAAACAGAATTAAATAAGCCTATGGTGTTTGAGAATGAAAATTGGGAAGGTGGATTAAATAAGCCTATGGTGTTTGAGAATGAAAATTGGGAAGTTGGATTGAGTAGTGTAATTTATCAGTCCAAAGGTGACAATTCAGGAATCAATACAACACTCAGACTTGAGCATGTTTTTTGTACAACTATGGATGTGGCTGATCATGTACATGAAACAATAAATTCTATTCCTGTATTTAACGGGAAAGTACTTTGTGCAAAAGGGCCTCCTGTTGACAATTTTTATTGGCAATAAAAATACTAGAGTAGAGTTTGATGAAACCATGGTTAGCTTTCTAAGAATATATATCAATAAGGACCTGGTCCCGGAAATGGTGTTCCCTTTTCCCCCAAAGAGCATCAGCGAACCTTCAACACGCTAGTTATTTCAATGTTGTAGCCCAATTAGTATTAAGTCACACAACAGCACCTCAACTGTGCGCAATACCCTTAATTGGCCATGGCAAAGGTATCTGTGAGTAGTCTTTTGCGGATATTCAGTACAAACCTGTTGCAAAATTGCACTCTGATATGATAGAGATTTTATTAACCAATAGCTTGGGTGTAAATATACCATTTGAGGACGGGGCTGTACTGCGCATAGTATGTTTACATTTTAGGAGAAGGCATTGAAAACAGAAGCATTCATGGCTAAGAAGGTTAAACAGCGCTACCAACACATGTGGGGATTCTTAGCTAAGGCCAATCCAAATGATAGAAAGAAAAGTATAAAACTACCAATGATTAATGTCATTTATGAATGTTGTGTAAATATCCTTGCCACGAATATCAAGTTATGCAAGAAACAATAAAAATCCTGTTTCAACATAGAAGCCCACTCCGTAGACTGAGTAAAAAGAATTTGTCAATTCCTAAAACACAGGTTTGACAGAGAGGTTGTTTTCTACATTAATTATTACCAGATGTTGTAGGAAACATTGCTCCTTTAATTGGGAAATATTTGATGGGCAGATAAGATTGCCTAAACAACCAGAAATTATCAGTCTTCAGACAATTGAAGAGGTGGTTGGTTTGCTACACGGACAGTTTGTCCAAAAAGCAATATTGTTGATCTAGTTTCGAGAGTTCTCAGTCCTGGTGCATTTGTCGTTTCAAAATGTCCTCTAAAGCAGAAAATACTTTTTCAAGTTCCTGAATTCGATAAATATCCCAAGACAAGTCACTGAAAATGTTCAGCGCTGGAGCAAGATTCAGGGCACTAGTGAAAGAGAGAAATCTCCAGAAAGAGGATGTCAAAGGACTCACCCTGACTTGACTCCCATAGTAAGACCACGGCGGACAGGTGCCAAATTTTAGGGAAAGACTCCATTCAGCATATGTTCGTCAGAGTATAAACATTAACCTAGCAAGAGCTTTGAAAACAACCATGGAATTCCAAAATAGTTGAAGTCTCAGCACCAAAGCCATTAACATAGTTCGCTAAAATACAGCATTATTACGACCATGTTCTGTACTAATGCCTTCTTTTTTAGCGAAAAACTCTAACCATTTACACACCATGTTTAAATAAAATATTGCAGGATTAGGTCCAGGAGGGATGATGACTGCAAACTTTGAATTATTTAGAAAATTGTTTACGAAAAACCTGAGTACGGAAAGCGGATTGACAAAAGGCGCAATTTCGGTTTCATTATATTATATTTTGTGAAAGCGGTCTCAAGACTGTAATGTTGCTATGGCAATATTTATACATTTCTTTTTGAAATTGAAATTCTAAATGTTTTTCTAACTTATAACACTCTTAAAAAAAAAATCTCGTTTGAATTCATGTCAAGACAACCAAACTGATCTTTATCTGAAAAAAGCGCCAATGTAATTCTGATTCGCTAATGTATTAAAGAAATATGGAAATCAACCTTTTAGTGCTAACAAATCAAACCATTTTTAAAGCTGCGGAGTGAACTAGGAATGAAATTAAGACTATCTTTAAATAATATACCACCTATATCGGGGAAAAGTCTTTTCTGACTGCTTAGAATGATGGAGGTTAGCTTAATCTCAGAATTAGTGCACAACTGCTGAATGGCAAAGTGTACGTCATTTATGTTCTGAATTCCCAAATTCTCTATAGGTGAGACTGTTAATTGACCACAAACATGCTCTTCATTTAACTTTATATGTTTAAAACATGTTTCACCAGCCTTATCTCCCGAGCAGGTGTGGAATCTGTGTTTTTCAAAACAATCTTCGCTTGTAAACCCCCTACGGCAAAGCTCACAAGATTTATATCCCATAAACACGCAGGGAGGCTCGCCCTGACTGGTGTGGCATATACCGATACACTTGTGGTCGCCTATGTGCGAACATGTTCTTTCACAAAAATGACAATAAAAACCTTTCTCTAACAATAAACTAGGTGCGTCTATCGTTACAGACCTAATTGATAATTGTGCGTCCATTGCACAGCCAATTAGATTGTGCATCCATCGCTAGAGGGATAATCAATACTTTGATTTTCAGTTATGGTTATAATTTATGCGCGTCTATCGCTTTCATTATTCTTATAGTATGGTTAGAACACATACTGGTAGTAATGGCTCTTATATTTGTTATACTATTGGTAGTGTTGCTGCGTTAGTATAGCAAGAGATATACATTCTGGATATATAAACAGATTTACAGGATTCGCAAGAAGAGGAAGAGGAAACAACGAAATGTGTACTTTTAGAGAGCATTTTATCATATTTTAGAAAAATAGTATGAGAACACTATGGCCCTCTTTTTAAAAATCAAAAATCAAAAATCAATAATTAAAATGGCCTTTCTCAAGCATTGATCGTTACTGACACTAACGCCAGCTGGCGATAGACACACTTTTGGATTGCCTCTTACAGGTCACGTTACTTTGAGGGGGCGGGCCTTAATTGTCCATATTTACAAGAACGCCCACTAGCACACGCACATTTTTCAAACTCCATATACGGGCAATTAATCCCCGTCCCCTTGAAAACACATGATCTGTGAGAGCCAATCAAAAAGCGTGTCTATTTACCCCCCCCCCCCCGCCCCTCCCCGCCACCATTACTACTTGCGTGACAATAACAGAATAACCATGATGCATTGCTTGACGTTGCATGTGGACAACAAAAACATTCATATCGTCTTCATAAATATTCTCGAATAAATAAATAAATAAGAACCCCCCAAACATTTTAGGACGGTTATTAAACCTTGATGTCTTCCTACACTAGGCTTCAGGACACTTTCAATAAAGGCTCATTAACATTATATCAATCATCGAGAAGAACAGCCCTACATTTTGACCTGATAAATGTGTGCGTGCCATATAAATTGTCGTCGCTGTCGCCGTCGCCGTCGTCGTCGTCGTCGTCGTCGTCGTCGTCGTCGTCGTCGTCGTCGTCGTATGCATTTCTACTATCAATAGATTTTCGATACAACACAGCTCATAAATAAGTTAATACGTTTCCAAAACAAAACAAACCAGAACCATGTTAATTAGTTCAATGTAAGAGATACTCTGTTGAAAATGTTGGACTTAATTTAATTGGAAGATACTGCTGCTTATCGGGCAGCAATGTCTTCCAATCCAATTATATTCAAAATATCCAGCAGTACATTTTATTTTGTTTTGGAATCATGTTAAGTTATTCATGTTAAGGTATTTCTGAGCGTTACTGTAGTACAACCGGTAACCGTGCCAATAAGACAGATCAGGGGACGTTACGTTAGAAATCGATGGACTTTGTAGTAAATCTGGCTACGTCTATAGCGGACCATTATTATCAATCACCATCATCAAATGGCGCGTACTTCACTTGATCATACGGCTGGCGAGCTTCATCAATCAGGTGCTCCTAATTTGCAAGGAGTAACCTACAAAATGTTATAAACAAAATCGGCTAGATCTATCGGCCAGCCTACATCTGCCTAGCATCTGGAGATCTTGGGTATTTTAAGGTACACTATCTATGATTTTCCAATTACACTGAAGGACCTGCCACTAAGTACATCCATATGCTACTAAATGTTATACACAATATATATATATATATATATATATATATATATATATATATATATATATATATATATATATAAATACACATATGCATCTATCTGGATGCCGGGTATGGACGTTACACGCAAATAGGCCAGTACACGGTATAGATATCTCGTAGGCTATTTGCGTGGTGGTTTGAGGTGAGGGAGTTGGGGTGCATGGCCATATTTTAAGAACAGCTCCTATTATAGGAAATTTCGAGACGACAGTTTAGTATACACATTATTCACAAAATGCTCGATTCAAACACATCTGTCCCACTAAACGGAATTCTAACCTTATGCGTCATTTTCACACCATGGCCAAAATAAATGAACTTAGTCTTAAAGGGGTCTACATTTGAATCCCATTTTTATTATTTCCACTCCTTTGCATGAGAGCTGTGAAACACATCATCAAAAACTATGTCACGCAAGAACTGCCGTGGCGTATGCCAAGTACTGTGTAGTAAAAATCCCGCCTACATATATACATGAACACAGTCTATTACAAATTTATAAACAAGAGCAGAAGCATAATTCAAACAAGCATATACCTAATATGTACAGTCAACCCAGCACAAGAACCATATAACTCTTGGAACAAAAGATGGCGTTTCTCCAAGACATGTGGTCAAAATACGACTTGTCTTAAAAACACGCCATGCCCTTGCCCCAAGAGTCATCCTATAGCATGCCACTTGTATTAAGAGACCACCTGCGCATAGTTGCTAATGGAGGGATCCCATCTGTCACTCAACTATTTGACGTCATATATAATTACGTTCTTAGTGAGCTGACGTCACAGTCGTTATTAGGTTTAGCGCCGTCATGATAATTGAAAAGTCCGTCATGAAGTGTGCGTATTGTATGTCTTTGATCGATTTACAATTTAATAAGCATTCTGTCCATCTATTGAATAGCTTGAACCTAAGTAACCTGACCAGGGGCCGGCGCTGCCATAGGCAGCCACTGCTGCCAGGCAAATCAAGCCTCAAAATGTCCAACAGCGTATCTGTATAGTTACTTTGAGATTGAGATTCTGGGAATTCAGGTACGTTGAAAGCTGAATTCCCAGAATCTCAATTTCAGGGTAACTATACAGGTAATATATTTAGTTTCAAACTACTCAACAGAGTGTTATTAACTTGTAGATCGATCAAAGACATCGAATTCGTACACTTCATAACGGACTTTCCAATTTGTATGACGGGGTTAAACCTATTGATGATTCTAACGTCAGCTCCCTAGTGACATAATTGTCTATGACGCCTTCTAACTTCCACCCAAGTTTTGCGCAAGTTGGGATGAATTTGTATACGATGAAACCTGAATTCCCAGAATCTCAATTTCAAAGTAACTATACAGATAAGCTGTTGGACACTTTGAGGCTGATAAATTGATCCCAACACGGGTACAACTCGGACGAAGCTTAGCTAGAAATGGGCGGGGCATAGCTAGATGTAGATCCCTCTGTTCTTGTGGTCGCTTCAGACAATTAGTCTACTGTATAATATCAACGTACACGCCTGTGTTTTATAAGGCGGAAGTAGAAACACATATCGCGTAAAAGATACATATTTATGTAGGTATGCCATTATACTTAGATAAGCATTTAGGTAACGTATGAATGGTGAGTACAATGATACTTCAATAGCTATACAAGAGTGTGTGAGTGGTACGAAAATAGAGCTATTAACGTATATATGTTGTTTTATCGGCAACACACGATTACTTGATGCTCTTATAACTGTATCCAGATGTGCTTGAGAGTGGCTTCATCGAGGATAATAGCATACAGATTAGCCTTTTCATCACCAGAAAACAAATACTCTTATTATTTGCATTTGCGACTCATATCCAGTATAAATCTGTCTGTTTGTCTGTCGGTCATCCAAGAACGGCACATATCGCAGCTATAACACAGCGGCGTCTTCCAGTCAGGTTAACCTCAAAATAATCAGTTCAGCGTTGTTGTATGCTTACTTAAATTATTATACTATAATATCCTGTCACAGGTTCACTTGTTATAGCGCATGAGAAAGGCACTATGCTGATGTTGTCCTATACATGCCTGGCCTTACAATCCTGCACCCTAAGCCGTTGCTCTACAGACCTGGCACGACAAATGACCATACTGGCGTGACCCTAAAGACCTGCCCCTGTCCCTGCTAACGTTTCCGCACAGACGCAATCCTACTAACGTGACTCTACATATGTGGCCTACCTATATGCCCCACCCCTACACGTGTGGCCCTACGGATGCGTCCATACAGACGTAACCATACTAACGTGGCCCTGTGTAGTGGCAACCGACCGTATATCGGTGGCCCTACAAACGTGGACCAAGATACGTAATCATACAGATGTGATCCTACAGACGCCACGCTACAGACTTGATCCTAAGGCTGATTTTGAATAGTATCATATTATGACTTGTTTCTGGTGAAGCAAGAAGTGCCTGATCATCAAATGACTGAAGAGAATTTACATTCTTTGCTCGAACAGAGTTTCTAACAGTCGTTTACCGCCCACTCCCTTAAAACCCATCTATTCTGTGAGCGACATAAGCACAGGGAACCACAGCATCTGTATCATGTGCATCAATCGCAATGACATCTACCGTTCCAGCTTTCATCATTTGTATGGGCCTGTGGAAGAACTGCAGAAACCCATAGGTTTCATCTTGAGAACGGCTCTCCAAGTGTGATACCAGCGATCGAAAAGAAGAAGAAGATCATTTGAGACAACATGAACAGCATGATGGCATCAGTTTCAGAATGTTCACAATCAATTTCGTTAAGGCGTGTATGAGGTGTAACAGACAGATCTGCGCACCAAGTATGAGGTGTGACAGATGGATCTCCGCACCAAGTATGAGGTGTAACAGACAGATCTCCGCACCAAGTATGAGGCACAACAGACAGATCTGCGCACCAAGTATGAGGTGCAACAGACAGATCTGCGCACCAAGTATGAAGTGTGATAAATGGCTCTTCACACCAAGTAATCCTGGATCTTCACACCAAGTATGAGGAGTGACAGATAGATCTTCACACCAAGTATGAGGAGTGACAGATAGTTCTTCACACCAAGTATGAGGAGTGACAGATAGATCTTCACACCAAGTATGAGGAGTGACAGATAGATCTTCACACCAAGTATGAGGAGTGACAGACAGATGTTCACACCAAGTATGAGGAGTGACAGACAGATGTTCCCACCAAGTATGAGGAGTGACAGATAGATCTTCACACCAAGTATGAGGAGTGACAGATAGATCTTCACACCAAGTATGAGGAGTGACAGACAGATGTTCACACCAAGTATGACAGACCTTCACATCAAGTATGGGGTGTGGCAGATGGGTCTTCACACCAAGTATGAGATGTGACAGATGGACCTTCACACTAAGTATGAGGAGTGACAAACAGATCTTCACACCAAGTATGGCAGATCTTCACATCAAGTATGAGGTGTGATAGATGGAGCTTCACACCAAGTATAAGGTGTAACAGACAGATCTTCACACCAAGTATGTGGTGTGACAGACAGATCTTCGCACCAATTACTCACCAAAATAGATAAACCTAACATTTATGTTTTGAGAGAAAGTTTCACGTGGTCTTTTGAGACATCTCTATACTCTGAGTATTTCATAGGCTTTGAACCATCTGATGAAATGCTGTCACTGATGGAAGGTATTTTTTTGTTCGGGTAGACATTTTTGGAGCTTTCTGCTGTCTACTCTCTAGCGAGGAGCAATGAAAACGGTTTCTGTGCCCACTCTGGCCATGTGAATTCAGTAGAATAGTTTTTCTCCCTGCCCTCATAATGAATGGTGTTGATATACTCTACAACTACTGCACATCTATCAAAGCAATTCAACTTTCAAGTTTATCCATCCATCATATGACGTCATAATCAACTAAGTGACACGTATAATGACGTCATAATCATGGCGTCATGAACGTCATGAATAATTCGAAATAGTCCGTCTTTAACGTTTAATAGTCCGACACATACGAAGTGTATGTCTTTGCTATTTAATAAACATGCTGTTGAATATTTTGAAACTAGTTTGGCTGGGCCCTGGTGCTGCCAAACAGCTTACCTGCATAGTTTTCTGGAAATTGATAGTCACGGAGCTCCGAGATAGATCGATCCCAACAAGACCGCGGTGTGGGTGGAGCTTAGCTAGAGATGGGCGGGGCATAGCTAAAACTGGAAAGGTCCATTGGAATATTTTCACGTGTTAGCTAACTCGGTAAAGGTCATCTTCTGAATAAGCTGAGATTTTTTTATTTCATCACGGTACCATTGAGATAAAACTATTCATGAGTGAGGTGGTGTCTAAAGAGATGTATGGGTTGTTTGTGAGCCAAACGAACAACTGCGGACATGGCCTTGGTTTCCATAGTATTAGTCCTTAATGTTGAGTATAATGGCTCTGCCAATGAGGCTGAGATTCTGGTTACTTAATACCACCAGAGCCGGTACAATTCCCATTGCACAAAGAATGCTCTATTGTGTGGCACAGTGGTGGTTCTTAAACATATGTGGTCTTTTATTTGACTACCTGCCTTAAAGCATCGCTATCCTGTAGCCCTGGTAGCTTCTTGGGCTCACCTCTCATATTTGGGAGATCCGGGGATCCTCCCCTAGAAAAATGTGAAAATTAGATGCTTTGAGAGCAATATTTCAACAGCATCTCAATCCACATTATTTTATCAGGTTTTTTAGCAGTATTAATTTATTCTAGCTTTAGTAAGGTAAAATGGGGAAGTTGAGACTATAAGGCAAAGGCCATTGCATGTGCGTGTCTGTTCCCGTTGGATTTTATGATTTAGTACCATATTTTACGCAGTGTTGTGAATTTGATTGAACCGTAGAATGAGAAATCCACAGTAAGCTCTATACTCGTCTCCTTACTTAATCACTGAACGCTTTTTGGCCTTTAAATTTTAGCGGGTCAGTCTGTTATAGGATTCATGTTTTGTCCACCTACTGAATGATTTAAAATCAATGGGAGGAGGTGAGGGATATTAAGTTATTAAGCGGTGAAAATGGGTTATGGGTAGGTGCATTACAAGAGGATGTAGGGGTAGGGGATACTCTATCCCAGGCAAAAATGTGATGGATGAGCGTACCTCCTCACATGCCCTCCCATACACCCACCCACCCCCTCCAACCCCACCCCTAAACCATGGCGCTCTAGGAAAGGTATAGTTCATCTATGCCATAATAATACTGCAGAAGCAGCTGCTGCTGCTGCTGCTGCTGCTGCTGCTGCTGCTGCTGCTGCTGCTGCTGTTGTTGCTGCTGCTGCTGGTGGTGATGATGATGATGATGATGAAGTAGTAGTAGTAGTAGTAGTAGTAGCAGCAGCAGCAGCAGCGGCAGCAGCAGAGCAGCAGCAGCAGCAGCAGCAGCAGCAGTAGTAGTAGTAGTAGTAGTAGTAGTAGTAGTAGTAGTAGTAGTAGCAGCAGCAGTAGTAGCAACAGCAGCAGCAGCACCAGAAGCAGCAGCAGCAGCAGCAGCAGCAGCAGCAGTAGTAGTAGTAGTAGTAGTAGTAGTAGTAGTAGTAGTAGTAGCAGCAGCAGCAGCAGCAGCAATAGCAGCAGCAGCAGCAGCAGCAGCAGCAGCAGCAGTAAAAACATCATTATTTGGTTCCAAACGACATATGCCATAGTCAATATGATATGCAACATATTTTAAGGATTTTGGAATTGTGACACAATTAAACTCCCTGTTACATCATCAAATATAGATAAAATATAACCGTAGACAGGTTTTCTACAATACTACAAGCTTTAAGCTGATACTATAATATGAAACATGCCATGGTTTATTTAACAGTCAGCTAGTCTGTGGCACTAAAACGGGCATTACCGTTGACCATTTTAGAGAGGTTGCTAAAGCTGCAAGATGTGTTTCGTAAAGTTATGTATTTCCTAACTAGTAACTAACTAACCCGTACCTAACTAATATGCTAGTACTATTTTCTGTATTGCAGGAGGCAATTCGGGAATAGGCAAAGCGGCAGCTATAGCGCTGGCAAAACGAGGTGCAAGGGTCATTATTACGTCCAGAAATGAGCAGAAAGGTGATGCCATTGCACGGAGCATCAGACAGAAAACAGGAAATCAGTTAGTCTTCGCAGTTAAACTGGATCTCTCTTCCCTTCATTCCATCTATGAGTTTGCGGAGGAGTTTAATGCCAAGGAAGCTTCGTTGCACATTCTGATCAACAATGCGGGTATGGTATTGTTTACACGTACGCAAACGCACGCACGCACGCACGCACGCACGCACGCACGCGCACGCACACAGGCACGCACGCGCAGACGCGTAATCATTTCTCTCGCGCACGCACATACGCACGTACTCGAATTTTTATTCAAACCAATTTGTATGCAACAAGTGTGTTGCCTACTGTGTAACGGTTTCACGAGTCTAAGAGTGTCCGTAATGCGTATCTAGCCATAGTTGATTGCCAGATAGGGCTTACACATGAACCAAGTAGTTGTTGGCTATGCAACAAGTTCTGTGCAAAGAGCACCTGAATGTGTTGTAAATGGCGTAGTAGATTGGTCTCATATGTTAGATGTTGGATGAAATTCATGAGAAAGTTGAGTAGGCCTACATACATTGTGTACTAGAACAAATGGTTGCTTAGTGCACGAGATTTACCATAGTAATTGGCTTCCACCCGATTGATGGTTATTCTGGAGAATGCGTAGCTTTACCACTTGTCTTAACGAACCACCAATTCCACCATCTAGTGGTCCTAAAACAAAGGTGCTGTTACAGAGTGTGCGTACTGAAGTTAGATGAGAGAATTTTGAGTGGAGAACAGAAATAGCTCTGTCAAAGATAGCAAAACCGAAATGATACCTTTTGTATCTTAGGCTAACGGATCTAATGATGTCTTGCGATAACAAAGTCCCCTATATGATTTCCAACAACGATTTTTGGCAAGCTTCCGTAAATACCATTGTGCAGTAGCCAGTTATCTTGTCGATGGGTGATGTGTGTATGTGGTAAACGACATGGAATCGTGGCGCATGTTAGCTATTTGTCTGGCATTGAGGAATCTTGATTTCAGTGTCTCGGTTTTAAGTTAAGGAACTGGAAGATGCTTTTAGGTTTCTAAATATAGAATGCTTATTCGAGAGACTGTTCCAGCAAAATACCCCCATACCGCCTACCCCACACATCAATGAAATCCCCTTCAGAACACCGCATAGCGCCTGCCCTACACATCGATGAAATCCCCTTCAGAACACTGCATACCGGCCACCCTACACATCAATGGAATGGCCTGCAGAATAACCCCCCCCCCCTACCGCCTAACCCACGCACCAACGGAATATCATGGAGAGTAATTTGACTGCAGTAGCAGTGGTATGACGTAGTTAAAGCTAAAATAACAGTTCCCTATGTGTTGTATGTTCAGTTAATAACCGTAAGCTAACATACTCAGAACTTTAATAGATTTAGCTCTTCAATAATGCCTTCTCTGTTTGTTATTTAAGAAAAAGAAGGTTTCCCATTTACACATTTTAAATGCAAAACGTGTCTACTCAACCCAAAAATGTGTTGTGAGATTGCCAATTTAGTTTTTTGCAATATTGTAGCATGATAAACATATGTATCCTTCAGTGCAATTTCTGAACTGAAGTAAATGTGTATTTTGAAGGCCTGTGTCGTCGTATAATAAGTCGTAAATATATTTTGTCATCATTTTAATCATTGATTCCCTCGCAAAATGAGAATACTGGCATCCAAGCAAATATGAAAAAAACGTAAAAATCTACAGAACCGGATCATAGAATTTGAAAAGTGCTTTATTTTTTAGTCTGCGTACAAGTATAGACAGACTGGTTTCCTTAATGGATCTTAGTTTTTCTAGTCTTTCTTCATTTTTCATGGAAACAAATGCTACGAAGCATCTCCTCTTCTAGTTATCATCCGATAAACACCAGCTTATAGTACACATTGAGGAATCATGTGCTATTCAACAGAATTTTGATGGACCAATGGTTTTCGAGGAAACAACATTTGTATACTCCAAATGAAATGTGTGTGTGTGTGTGTGTGTGTGTGTGTGTGTGTGTGTGTGTGTGTGTGTGTGTGTGTGTGTGTGTGTGTGTGTGAGTGAGTGAGTGAGTGAGTGAGTGAGTGAGTGAGTGAGTGAGTGAGTGTGTGTGTGTGTGTGTGTGTGTGTGTGTGTGTGTGTGTGTGTGTGTGTGTGTGTGTGTGTGTGTGTGTGTGTGTGTGTGTGTGTGTGTTTTAGCAGAGCAACTTGAAAAATTAGCATATTAGCAACTCACTCATTGGTCCTCATGGAACATACTTATGCTTTTGGTTGCGGGAAAAATTCACCTTTCCATAGTATCCATCCATCAGCTGACCTCGTATGGCATCATAATCAGCTCAGTCCGTGTATGATGATGTCACAATCATTAAATCACAAAGGGTTCCATACAGACCGTCACTAAATCTCAAATGGTCCGACACGTTGTATGAATTGTATTTCTTTGTAATTCTTTGCTATTTAATAAACATGCTGTTGAATATTTTGAAACTAATTTGACTGAGCGCTGTTGCTGCCTTAGACAGCAACAGCACCCAGTCAAATTAGTTTCAAAATATTCAACAGCTTACCTGTGTAGTTTTTTGGAAATTGATAGTCAGGGTGTTCAGAGATCGATCGATCCCAACACGAGCGAGGTGTGGGTGGAGCTTAGCTAGAGATGGGCGGGCATAGCTAAAAATGGAAAGGTCCATTGCTTGCTTAAACCCGAACTCAGTTCCACCAACTTACTTATTACTCAGGTTTTGCTGAAGCTGTCCTTACCTAACTTAGCCCGGATGTTTTCATTTAGCGCCTGAAGAAGCCTAATTATGCTTACAGTCAAAGATCATTATCACAGTGATGGCTCGGGAACTACCTGATTTCTCAATCTTGGAATTAGTTGCTGGTTTATTCTTAATCAATTTGTACTGAACCGATGTTCGAAAATTTAGTCAGAACTTATTCAGGCATCGGTTTGATTTGGAAAATACTTATTCTGTATGGGGTCAACAGTCAAACATCAAAGTCATGTTGATAGTCAAAAAACAAATTGCTTTCTAATACCCGTCCTCAGTTCCTGCCTCCACATTACTCAAGATGTGCTGAAACAATCCTCACGAAACATAGAGTGTGATGTTCTTTGGGTCCCAAAGAAATTTAATTGTGTATGTTGGAAAAGATTAAAAGTCAGTCACATAATTCCTTGCTAGAACAGTAACAAATTGCTATCGCAACTCGAACCCCTGCTCTAGCTGCTTATTAATCAGGTTGTACTGAATCAATCATCGCCAAACTTAACCAGGATCTCGTCATTTGGGTTCCCCAAAAGCCTAAATATTCGTGGTACAAACAAACACAGTTATGTGGATAGTTAAGGAACATATTAATCTCTCAATCCCGAATTCGGTTCATGGTTGTTGATTACTGAAATTATAAACTGATGCGATCCTCACCAAACTTAGCCAATAGGGTGTCATTTGGGAGCTGAAGACACTTAATTATGTCTGGCCTAAAATCCAAAAGTCATAATGATGGTTCCGAAAGGCCAAACGGCCAAAAGCCATAGTGGTGGTTCAGAAACAAATTGCTTGCTCAAACCCGGGCTCAATTGCAGGTACCTGATTACTTAAGTTGCATACTGAATCGAACCTCGCCGAGGTTAGCCATGACGTTGTCTTTTGTGTCCGAAAATATGCCTAATTGATTTTGTCAAATTATCAAAGGTTATGTTAGGTTAAGAAAGGGGAGGTAGGGTGAGATTCAGAATGCTCTTTGATATACGTGTTGAAATTGTAGCTATTTTTGGCTGCAATTTCTGCTACATGCCATACAATATTTCGACATTTACAATTTACGTCTCTAGCTAATACCAAATTTTCAATGTTTAGTGGAGTGGTTAACAATAGAATAAGACTAAGTGTTCATATGAGTTGCTCCTTATTCGCCACTGTTCTCGAACATCTACACTCTAAGCATTCGTTGGCCGTTGGTCAAAAGATATCGCGTCAGAAGTGGCAGACTGATGAACTGAGCTGGCACAATCACGTGAAGGAAAGCATTGGTGCAGATCTCATCCTGTCTATTATTATTATTATTATTATTATTATTATTATTATTATTATTATTATTATTATTTGTTATAGCCTATTTGGGCCCAAAAGCCACTACTGAAGACAATATCGAAAGGAATTTTGGAGTTAACTACCTTGGTCATTTTTACCTGACCTATCTTCTGGCTGATAAGCTTCGCAAACATGCTCCGAGCCGCATCATCAATGTCGTCTCCGATTGCTACATCAATGGTAAACTTGACTTTGAGGATATCGCGATGACAAAGGGCTATGAATCAATGACTGCCTATGGAAGAAGTAAGCTAGCTATGTTGATCTGGACTGTCGAGCTACACAGAAGGTGCTTCTCGGATGTCGTTCTTACATTCGCAGTCAATCCGGGTAAGTATCTAATTACACTCTTAAACTGCATGTACAGAGCAGCACTTGAACATTTCAAGCATAAACTACTAGCCCACAGTGTTTCACAATAATCAGGTTAATAATTTTAACAAGACATTCAATTCCTCATAGCCAACTTCCCCAGGAGATACGTGGGCCCATATGAAAGCCTATATGCGTATCATTTAATCGTTTAAAACGTGTCATGATTGTCTAAAATTTAACAGCTTTGAGCCGAAGGCATCACTCAGTCGAATGACTAAAATATTCCATCACTATCTTAACAAAAACCTCTGCTTGAATGCAGAAGCATATCTTCATTAATCAAGAGTGAATCCAGGAATGGATGATCCTAGTTTTAGTTATGTCCCACAAACAGACCTGGGGTCAAATGCAACGGCATTTGCATTTAAATGCATTTAAAGCCTTTTTTTTTTTAATATTTGCATTTCCATTTGCATTATAAGATTTCAAATCACAACTATTTGCATTTGCATTTAAATACTTTTGCTAAAGTATTTGAAATTTCAAATAGTTTGCATATGCTTTTCCAAAAACTTTCATATGATATATATATAGACAGCCGGATCATCCAAGCAAAGTAAATTAAAAATATTCCCAAACCTTATTTAATCATAAAGAATTTGTATCTGCCTTTGACCACAGAAATATTAGCTTACCAAAGTCAATTTTATATATTAACTGGTGCACCAAATTGCTGTAAACTGTCGGTATCTAATGTGACATTCTTCTACATGTACGGAACATGTATCAATTACATTTGGCATTAATGTGATAAGGGTTAATATAATAGCTATAATATATGTGTCAGTTTGTGAAATCATAAAAAACATTATTAAATGCAATCTTTAAAATAATCAGTTACATTTTCTATATTGCTTTTTCATATACTGAATTTGGGATGTAATGGGTTAAAGTGTGCTTTTCTGCGTGGTTGCTCTGAAAATGTGATTTAAAGTATTCCGTCCGTGAAAGGGCTAATGGAATAAATGTCTCAACAATTTCTCATTAAGAATGAACATTTGACAACAATTGGACTGTATTGGTTCATGTGGGAGAAATTACTTTCTGTCAAATAATTTTCAAAGTAACAAAATTTTAACCTCAAGAAAATGTATAGTTTATTTAACCCTTTCACCGATGAAACTGGCCTTTAGCACAATTTGAATGTAACCATACAGGAAAGCTGTTGAATATTTTGACATTAATTTGAAAGGAATGCGTTGCTGTCTTAGCCAGCAACCACTTCCAGACAAATTAATTTCAAAATAGCCCAAAAAAGTTCTCATTAAATTGGTTAAACAAAATTTCATAATGAAAGAAAATATAAGAGACGGTCAAGTATAGTTGGAATAATGTGAGTTTAGCCAGTGAGGGCAGGTGTGATTAGAAGTGGCATGGATGTGTGTGGGAAAATGAATAGAATAGGTGAATGAATACCGTAGGTCATATCATAGTAATAAAAGGGGATTTGTGGATTTAAACTATACAAATCAGTGTTTAACCATTTAATGGAATAAATCAGTCAACAACGTCGATCATAAGGTATGAATGTCCATTTGAAAACAAGTTGACTGAAAGGTATTTATTCCTAATTCAGAAATTACTCTCAGTGCAGGCATTTTCAAACTAAAAAAGATCTAGGCTCTAAGAATATGTATACTTTATTCAAACTTCCACTGCTAAGATATTTATTACCGTAATGAATAAGTTGCTGTCAAATCTGCTTTATTGACTCCCTGAAAGTGTTTATAATATCCAATAAAACAAACACTTCTAGTCAAATTATTTTCAAAATTTTCAACAGCTGTCCTATCCTAAGAGATCACCTACCTTAAGGTCCCTTCTAGTAAATATTTTGAAAACAATTTGCCTGGAGTGAGCCTCAGGTAGGCTAACATTTCAAAATCTAAAACAGACAATGTTCCACATGTACCTAATACAAAATACGACGTTTCTTCTGAGTTAGTGCATAATTCCCTTGTTATATGATTCACAGTAATCCCTCTGATGTGCCAATAAGAGAGCTATCTGGTATATAGACCACTTTCTTCAATTTGCAAATCCAATTTAAAAGCAATACATTTGACCCTCTGCGTAATAAAGGATTATGCATTAACTCTAACCCTCATAGTTGTTCAAGAAATTTTCTCATTAAAAATGTCCATTTACAGACCAAGTGAAAACATTTTTGAAAATTTATCACTGTAACGACTGGCTCGGTTACCGAACTAGTCATTCCAGGGGTTCAGAATTTAAGTGTTAAAGGTTTAAGTGAGAGGCTCTAGATTCTCCTTTGGATGGTCTGTTAAAACGAGTTTGACTGTATATTGGTATATATGCAACTGTTGAACAGTTGGAAATCAATTTAACTGAAAGATGCTGCTGCTTGGTACATGTTGTAGTACAGTGTACAACTGTTTAACTCATTTCCTCTTAGAAATCATGAGAGTTATATCTGATATGGCTATTATAGTAATGAAAAGCATTTGAAGGATTTGAACTACTTTAAGAAAATTATTTGCATTTGCGCATGCATTTGAACAAAGTTGAAAGTATTTGCACTTGGATTTGCATTTGAACCAATGTGAAATATTTGCATTTGCATTTAAATACTTTTGAAAGTATTTGACCCCAGGTATGCCCATCAATCTCTAACTAAACTCCGCACACGCTTTGTCCGTTTTTGGGATCAATCTAACCCTGAACTCCTTGAATCTCAATTTCCAGAAAATTATACACGTAAGTTGTTGAATATTTTGAAACTAATTTGACTGGGCGCTGTTGCTTCCTATATGTCAAAATATTCAACAGAATGTTTATTAAATAGTAATGATATAACATTCGTACAACTTGACTGACTTTTAATCGTTTATGACGGACTTATGGCGTCATAATCAACTAAAGATGCTGTTGAATACCATAGGCAGTAACAGCAAACAGTCAAATTAGTTTTAAAATAGTCAACAGCTTACCTGTATTGTTTCTGGAAATTGACAGTCAGTGAGTTTAGGGATCCACTGATCCCTACACGAGCGAGGTGTAGGTGGAGCTTAGCTATAGATGGGCGGGTAATAGCTAAAGCTGGAAAGGTCTATTAATTGTGACGTAAACCTACATGTGACGTAATTTATTATGATGTCATATATTTGACAGACAGATTGGATTTCTCTATTGCTTAGGACATCGGTGCACAAAAATGGCACCTACTCGAACAAGACGCTAGTGGGGTATCACCTTCTGTCTGCCAATAGGCCCAACCGCCCAGGGGATTTGTTCCGTGGATGTAAAAATTAGATACTAAGAAAAGTTATTTGCGTACATTGATTAATTGATAATTATTTTGACTTTCAAAGATATATTAACATTAATATAAGGTGAATTGGAGTAGTCCTATAGTTTGCGTCCATTTATCTGAATAGGCTATGCACTCTGTAATGCTATGTAGATTCGCTATATCCACGTTCACATAATTGTAGTGGCACGGCTAGTGTATGGTCAACATAGGCCTACGTCATCTGTACATTAATTCCTCAATCGAATCTGCTTTGGTCCTTTAAGACCACGTGATATTAACCATACAACTATATGTCTGTCAATATTCTATTGACATAATTTGATTGCCAAAGCTGCCTAAGGCGTGGTTATGATACTGTACCAGATAATAATTTACTTATTTCGCTAATATCTCTCACTTGTATCATATAATAACCATAGTCAATGTGTGCATGCGTGCGTGCGTGCGTGCGTGCGTGCGTGCGTGCGTGCGTGCGTGCGTGCGTGCGTGCGTGAGTGAGTGAGTGAGTGCGTGCGTGAGTGCGTGCGTGCGTGCGTGTGTGTACATTTTTTCTCGCCAATCTCCATGTAAGCTGTCAGATAATTCAGATACATTCAGTACTGTGATTTATTCTCTGAATCACCTTATTGGCAGTGTATTGTGACTGCCTATCAACTATGCTGTTATGTGTAGCGTACGTGTGCACATCCAGATATCCGTAGGAAATCAACCACAGCTTAGATTGTAATTAAATAAATGTGTACGTTGATCTTTTGCCGACTTGTTCCTGCGTGTTGCATAAATATTAGTAACTGCTGCATGGTTTGAAAATGTGCCATGGATGATGTCATAGTCATATATTGTGCCATGGATGATGTCACAGTCATATATTGTGCCATGATACTAATATATGCCCACTCACATAGCTCCGCTGTTCGTGGATCCGGGAGCAGACCGGGAGGGCGAAGATCGTGAAATAGGACGATGGTAATGTGCCTGTCCTACTACATTTCGTGTATACCATTATAACACCAGTGGACCTTTCCAGTTTATCCATCCATTGTATGACGTCATAATCAACTAACTGATGTGTAGGATGATGTCATAATCAATGACGTCATGAATGACGTAGATACGTGCGTCACGAATGCATAATTGGTGACGGGCTAAACGTTGCTGTACGAATTGCATGTCTTTACTATTTAATAAAGATGTTGTTGAATATTTTGAAACTAATTTGACTGGGCGGCTGTTGCTGTCATAGGCATATCAAATTAGTTTCAAAATAGTCAACTGCTTACCTAGATAATTTTCTGGAAATTCAAAGTAAGGGACTTCAGGGATTGATCGATCCCAACACAAGCGATGTGTGGGTGAAGCTGAGCTAGAGTTTGGCGCGGCTAACGCTAAAACTGAAAAGGTCCATTAATAATACAAGAGCGTTATGAAGAAGTATCGATTTCTGAATTGAGCGCATTATTTTTATTCCAGGGACTGTGGCTACTGATCTGTATCGCAGCATGACTGGTCTGAAGGGAAAATTCTACAATCTGGCACAACGCTTCATGTTCAAGTCCCCGGATGAAGGGTGTCAGACTATCGTCTACTGCGCAGTCGCAGATGGCATTCGTGAATGTTCAGGTCGCATGTTTGTCAACTGCAACCGTCAGCATTGCAAGGATTATATTCGTGATCGTGATGTTGGTCAGAAGCTGTGGGAGCTGAGTATGAACATGTGTGGTCTGGACAGGGTGTCACGGCTCAACCAGAGGAAGGATTCACTGCTGGTTATCTAAACAGTAACCTTCTTGTGTGATGATTAAGTAGTCAATTACAAAGTCCCATAACATTGCATTTAAGGTGACAGTCACAGACAGTGTTTGCCAAGTGACAAACCAGCAACCCATTGTTACAGCTCATATAAAAGTGCATTCGTATGCAAATTGTTGCCAGTTGATTTAAGTAATAATAGATTTGGGAGAGGTGAGAAAATGTAATATCCTAACAGCACTTTCTGATATTTGGATTTTGCCAATTAAAGTACTTAACAAGAGACTGTCTGATGATTGTCACGCGTATGTTGGGACAATGCCAAAGACTAAACCATGATCAAGCGAAATGAAATAGTAGATAGTTTGAATCAAAACTAAGCTGGAATTGAAACATTGTTTCATACTATAGAACATAATGAAATCAATCTCTTAAAATGATCGATGAAGCAATAATCCGCTGGCATTGCCAGCTACCTTTCTTAGGAGTATGGGTAAAATTCTCTATATTAAAATTGCAGTATCTCTTACGTCGTTCTTTAGCACATGAATATTTAGGCAATCTCCCGAATACCTCTGTGATACTGCATCTTTAAAATAGGTGCAGATAAACTATTACTGCCAGCCATTTCCAAATTAGACATTAGATGTATTATATTGCATATAATTAATCATCCATGTTTTAACATAAAACATCTCATCCATATTTAGTAATACACATTTTCGAGTACAATTCCTGTTGAGATTCTAAATAAGCCACATTCATAATAATTTCACTGAAATATATCTTTAATAGCCTTAGTATCAAATTATAAAGATGAGATTAATTGATTTGGTTTAGATATTCTCTCTGTAATATGTTTAGCTCTGGTGCTAAATTAGTTTATTAGCTAATTTCTTAATCATCCTATTATTAATTACATTAATCAGTTCAGGGATGCCTTTGTAGCTCATGCATAATTTAGCCTTATCACTTCTTTGACAGGAATGTCATAATACTACATCATATGCACTCAATGCATCTAAATACTGTATATTAATGTGCCTTAATAAATACTAAGGTATAGCAATTTGGGTGAGGAAGAATATACCTTTCCGAATATTAGAATATTTTGGGAAAATACTTTTCCAGAATGCATTGCGCATACAACTTCTAGGTATTGAAGTCATACATCATTGGAAAGATAAACCAATTTTCTATACATTTCTCTATTAGTTTTTGTAAAATTTAATACAGTTGATTACAATTTTAAAGCAGCCCCTATTGTACACTTGATTTAGTGACTCTAGGTATAATTCAGTGAACATTTTACAAAAATATAAAATATAATGCATTAATGTTTAGGCAATTGAATGTGTTTTCAATGATGCATGACTTAAATAATATAGAGATTTTGGTTTATAGTAGGAACGGTTTAAATTGCCGTGTATTTTAGTGCAGTAGTAACTCAATGCGGGTCAGCTGCATGTTGGCGATAACCAGTCAGCAGTTGTGCTCCGAGCCCTGACTTAGGGGAATCCCACCGCAATGACGTCAATGTGGAAAAAGGTGTATTGATTAATCTAGTTCCTCAGTAAATCATATGACGTCATAATCAACTATGTCACACGTAGGCTGACGACATAATCAATTACGTTATGCATGACGCGATATAGTCTGCCACAAGCGCTTAATAGTTGTCATAATAGACGTCATAATCAACTATGTCATACGTAGGCTGACGACATAATCAATTACGTTATGAATGACGAGATATAGTCTGCCACAAGCGCTTAACAAGTTGTACGAACTGTATGTCTTTACCATTTAATAAACATTCTGTTGAATATTTAGAAACCAATCTGACTTGGCGCTGTTGCAACAGCACTCAGTCAAATTAGTTTCAAAATATTCAACAACTCTACCTGCCTAGTTTCTTTTAAATTGAGATTCGGAGTGCGTGGGATCGATTGGTCCCAACACGGGCAAAGCGTGTGTGGAGCTTAGCTAGAGATGGGCGGGGCATAGCTAAAACAGGATTCTCCCATTATTGCGTTATCTATTCTGTCATTAATCATACAAGACTCGTCATCATTTGGCGATACTACCAGTAGGTGGCATTGTAAATATACCAGTCATAGCAACACGGACAAGGATTGTCTTGTTATCATAATAGCTGTCATAATTGAACTATATATCCACAAAACGAGGCTATAACACTACAGTCTGATGTGGGATATCTAGGTTGTAACCCTTACCACTCTGATGTCAAAATTTTAAATTTTCAAATTAAAGTAAAAGATGAACTGGTGTTTATTTTTCAACAATTTTGGTGGAAGATGGTGCTGTCGTAGACAGCAACATCTTCCACCAAAATTTTTGAAAAATGTACACCAGTTTCTTTGCTATTGACACAGTAAAAAGACAGAATATTGACATCAGAGTGTTAAGCGTTAATATACTACGTATATTCCACTTGTATTCAATGTTGTAACGCCAAAGCTACCTTATATATATATATACACGGCACGATTACAAACAGCGTCATAACATCCAGGTGTTAATGCCTAGGCTCAATTATAATGTACAGTTAATCATTTATTTATTTATGTATAAATATAGTTTTAGCTTCTAATGCTATTAAGTATTCAAATTAGCCTAGTGTATTTGTGTTTTAAGTTCTTGAAGTGCTTGTATAAAAATTATGAAACATATCATTTGTAATCAACATTATATGAGCCCATTCCTCTTGTCTTTCTTTTATCTCTAGAGAAGATTCCTCATGCAATTTTATTGGCTAATTATTATCCGTGATAATAACCGACCAATGATTTTTACAAAGTTATTCTCAAAGTAGAAGACATGGTAAGAACATGGCTCTTATGATTGTTTTACTATCAAGTCGTGTACAAAGTATGTTTTAAATATTTTAAATTTCAAATTCATGTTGAATTTATGTAAATGTATTTGTTTATTTACAATCTTATTGTAATCATATAAATTAGATCTATGATAAATGTAATCATAATCACAATGACCAAAAATCCACGTAACTAAGTTTTCCTGGTCGATTTCTGTCAGCTATTGTTCGCGTGGTTCGGTTCATCTTTGAAAATCGCTACCATGGGCATCCACAGGACGAGGGTGAGGAGGATGGTGGGGGTGGGGGAGGAGGAGGAGGTGGTGGTTAAATTTGACCGGCCATGGGGTGATTATATAAGAAATCATCTTTCCCTAAAATCGAATACATTAACATGGACAGCCTGTACTTCACATTAACTATATAACGATCGCAGGCCGAAAATAACAAATATTTTATTAGGTAAGGAATATTATGTTGAACATTCCGAAACTAATTTGACTTCAAAATGTCTAACAGTTGTCCTGCACAATTGTCTTGGAATTGAGTTACTGGACTTTTAAGGATTAAAGTGTTAATAGCTCCCTTGATAACTAGTGAAGAGATCTATGTTTCTAAGTTTTTTGAGAGGA